>QKWP01001224.1:115705-155181 GCA_003550325.1 Gigaspora rosea | reverse complement strand
GTTAGGGTTAGGAATTATAGCTGATCAGTATAGGGTTAGGGTTAGTATTATAGCTGATCGGTATAGTATAGATCTTAAATTTGGTCTATACTATACGGATTTGCTCACCTATACCATTACTGATGACAACTGATCATCTTGTGTCAATGTTCAGATTTCGGTTTTGGAAAGCCAAATCAAAAATGGCAAAGTGCAATGGAAAATTTTTCTCATTTTAAGATGTATACAGTATATCTACCAAATTCAGCAACATCAATGATATAGTTGCTACGCTAATGTCAAATATTCACGAGCACTTACCTTTAAAAGGTTAATTCATATACGCACGATTGCCAAGCAAACAATTAAACATTCATTCCCAGTCTTTAATTTGAAACTGGCGACGATCATTTACTCATCACATGACAAAATTGTGAAAATGTACAGGGCACTCGTGTGACTGAGATAATTTTATAGTAATAAAAAAAATAAAATAAATAAATAAATATGAAATTAATAATAATAATATAAATAAATAAATAAATATATATACGAGATTCTTATGTTATCTTTTCTTTACTCAGTTAGTCTCAAATTACCGGTGAGTTTTCATACATATTACGTATATCACTGTAATTTAAATTCTGGAATAATTTTCCCGAAAGAATAAAACCTTGTTAAAATTAGTATTTACTTCAGCAATCGGGACCATAACTCTTTAAGAAAAGCTTTTTGGAAAATAACGTACAGTCTTTAACCAATCAGAATTTATAATGATACATTTGCATGAACGTCATCGTTTTAAATTATCAGAGTTAGGAAGGTAAATATAAAAAAAAAATAAAAAGAATTTTTAGTTCTCAACCATCCTATCCAAACACTAAATGCTTATTCTAAAATGCTTGTTAGAATGGTTTTATAACACAACAATAAAGAGCCGTTAGGATGATCATTTAACACAACAATAAAAAACCGTTAGGATGATCATTTAACACAGCAATAAGGAGTTTTTAGAATGATTATTTATCGCTAACCATAAAAGAACATTAGAATGATTATTTAAAACTAACCATAAAAAGCTATTAGAATGAAATGATTATTTATCGCTAACCATAAAGAGTTATTAGAATGATTATTTAACACTAACCAGAAAAAGCTATTAGAATGATTATTTAACGTTGTTAAATAATCATAATGAGATGTTAAAATGACTGCTTGATTCGATTATTTTAATTTCCATGTACACCTGATAATAGGTTAGCACTCATAAGACTATCATTTCATTCAACACTAATTTGCATCTCGCACATCTTGTGGAATTTTGATAAATCCGTAAATGGCCATCATCAAAATATAGAAATTGAATCAGTTATCACTTGATTACGAAATTTAATAGTAAAATCCGTCGAATATCCTTTAAATTTAATATGAAAACGGATAATGGATCCATGATCTACTAAATAATAGACTATATATTGTAAAATTGGTTAAAAATGATTAAATCTAACCTATCATTTAATGATGGGTCCAACTTCGAGTAGTGAAGTTAAATAAAAAGGTTGATTTAAATATAATATATTAAACAAAAAAGAATGATTCAAGTATAATTGAAAAAAATGAATAATTTATTCCTATAGGGGTCTACAAAAATCAGTATTATCATCGTTACATGGCGGAAGCCGGACATCGCCAAATCTAGTACACCATATAAAGATCTTTCACTCCAATTATAAATTAGTAATAAAACGGAGACGTTTCATAGGGCTGGGACCTTATTTCTTCGGCTCTTAAATTTGATTTAAAATTTTTTAGCAAAACACCTGAATATATATTTTAAGCATATTTTATTAATGCGCGCATTTTACGTAGAAGACTTCAAATTACTTATCATATAGTTTACTTATAATTTTATTTATCATCATATATGTAGTTTACTTTATTTATCGAAGACGTTAATGATTAGACTTCTGATTAATTAATTTCTACAGGGGTCGACAAAATCAGCATTATCATCATTAAGGGGCGGGAGCTGGACATCACCTTAAATTAATACACCATGGAAAGGTCTTACATTCTGTTCCACTCCGTTCCAACCCAATTAGAATTCAGAATTGCTAAATTTTATTTTACTACAAATTGCCGGCTTAGCCGGTCCAGCCGGTCCAGTCGAGCCGCGTTAACATTTCGTAAACAAGTTTTGTAGCAAATTTTTGCATAAACTAAATTAATAAATACTCTTTGTAATCACGCACTAAATAATAATATGAAAACTGCCCAAATACACCCAAAATTTATCCTAAATTCCGCGCAAAAAATGCACGGCAAAGAAATAGATTAAACAAAATTCTACCAATGAAACTGCCGATACTCATTAATTTAAAAATGTTTTTGAGCCAATTTATCATAGAGTAAACTTATTTTTTAAAAAATTTCCTTTTTTTATAGCTAAAAATTCAAAAAAATAAATTTATGGCAAAAATTAAGAATTTTGAAGATTAATGACCTACATTACAGCTGTTTTCATAAATTCTGGAACATCTTGTAAAAAATTGACCGACGGAATATTCGCTGATTCGGCAGTGATTACTGAAGTCACAAACTATTATTATCATATCGTCAATACACGACTGGTTAATTTTTTACCAAATGTCCCAGAATTATGAAACAACCGTAATTTAGGCTGATGATTCTTCAAAATTCTTAATTTTGGTCGAAAATTGGTTTTTTTAAATTTTTTAGATACAAAAAAGGAACTTTCTTAAGAAATATGCTTGGCTGATAACAAAATTGATTCAGGAACATTCTTTCTTAATGAGTATCAGCAGTTTCATTAGAAAGTCCTTTTTGTATCTAAAAAAAAAAAAAAAAAACTAATTTTCGGTCAAAATTAAGAATTTGAATATCATCGACCTAAATTACAGCTGTTTTGGGGACATCTGGTTAAATATTAACTGGAAAGATATTTGCTGATTCGATAAGTTTGTGGTCTCAGTAATCACTGCCAAACCAAAACTTATCGAATCATTAAATATTTGATCGATTAATTTTTTTTACCAGAATTTATGTAATGTAGGTCAACGATCTTCAAAATTCTTAATTTTGGCTGAAAATTTATTTTTTTGAAATTTTTAGCACAATAAAGGAAATTTTTTAACAATAAGTTTACTCTGTGATAAAATTGGCTCAAAAACATTTTTCATTTAATGAGTATTAGCAGTTTCATTAGTAGATTTTGTGTAATTTATCTTACTATTTTTTTTTGCTATGAATTTTTTGTGTTGAATTTAGAATAAATTTTTGGGGTATCTTGGGTAATTTTTATTTATTATTTAGTGTGTGATGATAAAAAGTTTATTAATTTAGTTTATGCAAAAAATTTGCTACAAAAGCTTGTTTACAAAATGTTTACTGTGCCAAGTGTGGCTCAGCCGTTGCTAAGGTGCAGTTATTTAGGCTGTGGCTGGCCTGGCTGGGCTGGCTAAGATGGCTTGCAGCACTAACTAACTAACAATCAACAAAATTTTAAGCCAACCAGCCTGTATTAGTATAATCATATAAATATTTCAAGTGCATAAAATTTATTTGCCTATCTTTAAGTCTCACTAGTACGGAACCATCTTCATAATTTACTCTAAGTTCACTCGAATCTACTAGGGTTGTGAATAGACAATAGACAAGCCAATAAACTCAATAGACAATCTAATAGTCCAATAATGTCTAATTAAGTTATTAGACAAAAAACAATTTACTATATAATTTAAAACAATCTGATTGGTTAAATTTAGATGCTAATTGTCTGATGGACACTCACAGATAGAGCAATAGTACACCCAATGTCCATGTTTAACAAATTCTGAATCCTAATTGGCTAGATCAGGTGTAATATAAAAAACAATCAAAACAATAAACTAATAGATTAGATGTAATAAGCATGACTGAAGTTCTATATATGCATCAATATTATACAAAATTTTGTATATTAAAAATATATAAAATTTGTATCAGGTGGTAATATACTAAATTTTATCAGGTTTCACACCAAACTTTCCTAGTACATTTTCTAGTCACTTTGCAAATAAACTGTGAAGACCCATCTCTAAGATCCATAATGTATAAGAGTTTACTTAGACATATGTTTTTTTTATAATGAATGCTCTATAAGTATAATATTTATACAAAACTATCCTTTAATCAGTTTGCTAAAACATTTGTTCTTCTTAAAACTTTGTCCATTTGATTTTTTAGCTGCTTTATTTTTGAACTTTAAAAAAGATCTCTAATGTTTGTGACGTTTATAAGATGTAAGTTTTTACAATATATACATATAAAATACTCAAAAATATTTTTAACCATGATTACAAAAGATTAAGTACTAATATATTAGCATTTTATATTTTTTATATACTTAAGCTTTGTTTTATTTGTATTTTTCTATATATATCTTTTGTTTTGAAGTATTTAGGTTCTTTGTGAGTTATAGAAATTGTATAATTTAAAAAGGTTTATTGTAGTTTGCTATATTATAAAAGTTGTAGATGCATATATATAAATGATCTTAAAAAAAAAACTCTCTTCTGTAGATCACTAAACCAAAATTGGAGCTATAGGAAAACAACAAATATATTGTAAAAACCTAAATAACATTATAATTATAGGCCTCGTGGCCTAAGCTGTGCCCATTAAAACACTTGGTTCTTGTTTGTTCATTCAAAATAACTAAAAGGAAGGGAGACAATCTATTCCTTATACCTCTTGTGTTTTCAAACCTCCTCCCAACTATGTCCTCAAACCAACAATTACCACTACCAATGGAGGACCTCCAACAAACCTCGCTAGAAGAAATTCAAATTAGCGTTGTTGAGTCAATCACTGCCCAAAAGAACATGTTGCTAAACGTACAAAAAATCACCACCAGCCCTCTTCTATTATCACCCCACTTCACTCTTTGTCATCCAAAAAATTCCCCAGAAGTGGCAAATCTAGCTTACCCCTAGTAAATCAATCTATGACATCATTGGAACAAACAACAACAACAAGCGTGGGAAATTCGATAACAACAACAACAAGCGTGGGAAATTCGATGATCATATCGGGACCCGAACTGGTTCCCATACCGCCGAATATAGACAACTTACATCATGTAATGGAAACTACTACAGAACTTAACCCTACTGGACTAGTCACTAGTCCGAACCCCTGGGCTGACCCTTCCAAGGAGTACTGGACTAGCACCGACCACAAACCCGATTGTAAACAGATGACAAATGACGGCCAACTAGATGCTATGGAAATCGAATCAAATACTACTATCGAGGCAAATACAGTACCAAGAAAATTGTACAGTCGAGCACATGCGCCCAACAGAAGACCACCAACAGATTGGATAACAGGCACCCTAAAAATAGTTGCAGACAATAGACAACTAACTCTCAATATGGACACATGGCATTATGAATCGATTATTGATGCCTTTGACTCTCAGGATAAATTGTGAGAATTTTTATTGCATAAATTACAAACAAGATCCACTATAATCAACATTCCACCTGCAATTACACAAAAGATTCAATACCTGGACACAGCATTCTTCAAATCATTCTCTCGTGACAAGAGCATTGCCCTGAAACATCAAATAGAATTCGAAGCACTCTATGAATTAGCATTAGAGAAATTCCGTCGCCACAATGATGCTAGATTTGTCAACAAAACAAATAGAAATCAAATTTATGAAAAACTAAGAATCAAATTGGCCATTGATTTCTTATACAACCTTGACTTCCTTATGATAAAACCTCATGACTGCACTTGTTATATTTACTACTGCTTCAACTTAAAAAAAATTACACCGAAACTCACATTTGAACAAACTCGTACATGCTTATTCGCAGCGCATGAGGAAATCCTGGTCACCCTTCCAGACTGGCCACATAAAATAGATCCTAAAATAACGGCAGTGCTACCATACCCACTCCCTCTGACAGACAGAAGAAATACTAGAGCTATACTAACTGCCTTACGGAAAGTCTTTAAATTCAGCCAACTACCAGACACCTACTTTGACACCCCCATTCAACCATTACCTGATGATATAAGAGACCTACACCCAGCCATCTGGGACCTATTCCCCATCACAGACTGGGATAAACTTAAAGAACTAAGCGAATATAGACAAACTCTAAAGGCCTACTATAAATTTGACCAGATATCTCCTAATTACTTTTCACTCCCACCGGCGAAGGAAAAGCTACCAGTTACTCCACAAGCTTTCAACTCAGCTGTCAGACACCTATTTCTCTGTGATCCCAAGGATACAGCCGAACTTCGTAATATAGTTAAGCTCTTGAGAGAGCACTACTCATTTAAGCGAATTCCCAATGATTTTTTCAAACAAAAACTGAACTTACCTTCGGATCTGAACCAAATCAAAATGCGACTGAAATATACATTCCCAATTAAAGATGACACACTAGCCAAAGAATTCATCAAATAAATAATTGGGAAATACAAAATTAGTTGGCCAATGCCACTTCATTACATGACCGCGAATCCCACAGACTTACCGGTATTACCGACTGACCACTTGTTGGTTACAAAAATAAATATTACAGTTCCAATTAGATCCCCCAGATTACTAGTTGAAACCTCAAGATGACTACGTAATCACTATTACTTCCACCGCATACCTGAAACTTGGATTGAGATTATAAATAACAAAGAGGACAGACCTAATCTTCTCTCGGATATCACACAAGCAACTACTTTGATCACCCAGGTCGAGAGCTGCAAACACATACAACTCCCAATCAAAACTTACGATGACATCATACCTACAATCGAAATTCTCCACCAACACTTCCGCTTTCGCAGCTTTCCTACTTCATTCATAGAAGTTCCTGACCTTCCAGAACCCACTTGGGATATATTTGACAACTATTCACCTCCCCAATGAGTGAAAACACTAATACAAGTAGAGAATCTCCTTCTCGCACGGATTATATGCATCAAATACAATCATCTGGCTCTTCATTCCAACACAATATAAGTATATGAAACGGAATCAACATCATCACACACAATGTCAGAGGACTAAACCAAACTACCAAACTTCAAGAATGGATAGAAACCTGTGCCGAAACAAATGCACATATCATTTCTATTACTGAAACCAAACTTACTAATTATGATATGGGACTTACCAACCCATTATATCACTTTTTCACATCGAACTTTCAACCATATGAGAACAACCAAAGAGAGACTAGTCTAGGAACCGCATTAATGGTATACAAGGACTTACAACTATACATCCATGATATCAAACCATATCCAGGCACCGCAATCTATATAGACTTCTTCTTCCCTAGAAAAAACAAAACCAGAATTATCTCAGTATACCTCCCATCTAACTATCATGAACTTTGCAGGAAAACTCAGGACCAAGTGTTTGAATGGTACCTCAATACCAAAACAAAAAATTGCATACAATTATCCTTGGAAACTTCAACGCCAACCAGGATAGAGAAAAAATTTCCACTTATTTAGAAATCTAAATGCAGCACAGGCAGTTAGCCTCTTGGACTTCTACAACATAACTACCCAACTTGGATTGGACCACATGCAACTAGCCAAATCGATGACGTCTGGTGTCATCATGAGATGATACTGGACCTCGACCCCCCACCATTACGGACGCCACACACATCACAGGAAGTGATCACTGCATAATAACAACCAAATGGCATTTAAATATCTTACCATCCCACAGCTCTGAAACAAAAAGCGCAAACGTAGAATATTCCAATACAACAAAATGACACAACAAAATTGGGAGGAATATACAACAACATTGGCCAACACCTTCACCAAGAGTGCTCCATCAGTACAATCCAACGACCAAGAACAACTAGACAAAAGCTGGAATTTCTGGGAAGCAACAGTCAAGCATGCTATCAACAAACATGTACCCTATACCTATTCTACCACAAAACAATTCTATGCATTATCACTAAAAGCAACCCATCTTCACACTGCCTTAAAGTCCATAAAGAAATGCCTTCAGATTCTAACCACTAATAATAACAGCCCCATCAGCATAGTGAACCAATTAATAAACAAAATTACCAAATTAACCGAAATAGATATCACTCCACTAAGTGAGCCCTACACGGCAGAGCAATTAAACTCTTTAATTGCGAAATTAAAACAGCATAAACATACAATATGGGTTGCACGCAACCAAGAAACTCGACAACAACAATACAAGCAGATCGAATTTTATGTAAAGCGAAGACACCAAGACTTTAGTAACAATACTAGCAGAATGCTAGATAGCATTCTGAAGAGATATAAAGATACCATTCGGGCAGACAAGATAATTCTAACGGATGAGATCATCACAGACAAAGATGAAATACTTAGACACTTCCATACTCACTATAAATAATGGACAAAAAATAACCCACCAAACAACGAAGTAGACGAAGATTGGGCAGAAGCCTATGAACCTATTAAGACAATTGATCCAAATATATATAACTTACTACTAAAACCTATAGAAAATGAAGAATTACTTAACACGATCAAATTAGCTCTACTCGGAAAAGCAACGGGCCCTTTTGGCATTGCCAATGAAGTTCNAGGAGTACTGGACTAGCACCGACCACAAACCCGATTGTAAACAGATGACAAATGACGGCCAACTAGATGCTATGGAAATCGAATCAAATACTACTATCGAGGCAAATACAGTACCAAGAAAATTGTACAGTCGAGCACATGCGCCCAACAGAAGACCACCAACAGATTGGATAACAGGCACCCTAAAAATAGTTGCAGACAATAGACAACTAACTCTCAATATGGACACATGGCATTATGAATCGATTATTGATGCCTTTGACTCTCAGGATAAATTGTGAGAATTTTTATTGCATAAATTACAAACAAGATCCACTATAATCAACATTCCACCTGCAATTACACAAAAGATTCAATACCTGGACACAGCATTCTTCAAATCATTCTCTCGTGACAAGAGCATTGCCCTGAAACATCAAATAGAATTCGAAGCACTCTATGAATTAGCATTAGAGAAATTCCGTCGCCACAATGATGCTAGATTTGTCAACAAAACAAATAGAAATCAAATTTATGAAAAACTAAGAATCAAATTGGCCATTGATTTCTTATACAACCTTGACTTCCTTATGATAAAACCTCATGACTGCACTTGTTATATTTACTACTGCTTCAACTTAAAAAAAATTACACCGAAACTCACATTTGAACAAACTCGTACATGCTTATTCGCAGCGCATGAGGAAATCCTGGTCACCCTTCCAGACTGGCCACATAAAATAGATCCTAAAATAACGGCAGTGCTACCATACCCACTCCCTCTGACAGACAGAAGAAATACTAGAGCTATACTAACTGCCTTACGGAAAGTCTTTAAATTCAGCCAACTACCAGACACCTACTTTGACACCCCCATTCAACCATTACCTGATGATATAAGAGACCTACACCCAGCCATCTGGGACCTATTCCCCATCACAGACTGGGATAAACTTAAAGAACTAAGCGAATATAGACAAACTCTAAAGGCCTACTATAAATTTGACCAGATATCTCCTAATTACTTTTCACTCCCACCGGCGAAGGAAAAGCTACCAGTTACTCCACAAGCTTTCAACTCAGCTGTCAGACACCTATTTCTCTGTGATCCCAAGGATACAGCCGAACTTCGTAATATAGTTAAGCTCTTGAGAGAGCACTACTCATTTAAGCGAATTCCCAATGATTTTTTCAAACAAAAACTGAACTTACCTTCGGATCTGAACCAAATCAAAATGCGACTGAAATATACATTCCCAATTAAAGATGACACACTAGCCAAAGAATTCATCAAATAAATAATTGGGAAATACAAAATTAGTTGGCCAATGCCACTTCATTACATGACCGCGAATCCCACAGACTTACCGGTATTACCGACTGACCACTTGTTGGTTACAAAAATAAATATTACAGTTCCAATTAGATCCCCCAGATTACTAGTTGAAACCTCAAGATGACTACGTAATCACTATTACTTCCACCGCATACCTGAAACTTGGATTGAGATTATAAATAACAAAGAGGACAGACCTAATCTTCTCTCGGATATCACACAAGCAACTACTTTGATCACCCAGGTCGAGAGCTGCAAACACATACAACTCCCAATCAAAACTTACGATGACATCATACCTACAATCGAAATTCTCCACCAACACTTCCGCTTTCGCAGCTTTCCTACTTCATTCATAGAAGTTCCTGACCTTCCAGAACCCACTTGGGATATATTTGACAACTATTCACCTCCCCAATGAGTGAAAACACTAATACAAGTAGAGAATCTCCTTCTCGCACGGATTATATGCATCAAATACAATCATCTGGCTCTTCATTCCAACACAATATAAGTATATGAAACGGAATCAACATCATCACACACAATGTCAGAGGACTAAACCAAACTACCAAACTTCAAGAATGGATAGAAACCTGTGCCGAAACAAATGCACATATCATTTCTATTACTGAAACCAAACTTACTAATTATGATATGGGACTTACCAACCCATTATATCACTTTTTCACATCGAACTTTCAACCATATGAGAACAACCAAAGAGAGACTAGTCTAGGAACCGCATTAATGGTATACAAGGACTTACAACTATACATCCATGATATCAAACCATATCCAGGCACCGCAATCTATATAGACTTCTTCTTCCCTAGAAAAAACAAAACCAGAATTATCTCAGTATACCTCCCATCTAACTATCATGAACTTTGCAGGAAAACTCAGGACCAAGTGTTTGAATGGTACCTCAATACCAAAACAAAAAATTGCATACAATTATCCTTGGAAACTTCAACGCCAACCAGGATAGAGAAAAAATTTCCACTTATTTAGAAATCTAAATGCAGCACAGGCAGTTAGCCTCTTGGACTTCTACAACATAACTACCCAACTTGGATTGGACCACATGCAACTAGCCAAATCGATGACGTCTGGTGTCATCATGAGATGATACTGGACCTCGACCCCCCACCATTACGGACGCCACACACATCACAGGAAGTGATCACTGCATAATAACAACCAAATGGCATTTAAATATCTTACCATCCCACAGCTCTGAAACAAAAAGCGCAAACGTAGAATATTCCAATACAACAAAATGACACAACAAAATTGGGAGGAATATACAACAACATTGGCCAACACCTTCACCAAGAGTGCTCCATCAGTACAATCCAACGACCAAGAACAACTAGACAAAAGCTGGAANAACTTCGTAATATAGTTAAGCTCTTGAGAGAGCACTACTCATTTAAGCGAATTCCCAATGATTTTTTCAAACAAAAACTGAACTTACCTTCGGATCTGAACCAAATCAAAATGCGACTGAAATATACATTCCCAATTAAAGATGACACACTAGCCAAAGAATTCATCAAATAAATAATTGGGAAATACAAAATTAGTTGGCCAATGCCACTTCATTACATGACCGCGAATCCCACAGACTTACCGGTATTACCGACTGACCACTTGTTGGTTACAAAAATAAATATTACAGTTCCAATTAGATCCCCCAGATTACTAGTTGAAACCTCAAGATGACTACGTAATCACTATTACTTCCACCGCATACCTGAAACTTGGATTGAGATTATAAATAACAAAGAGGACAGACCTAATCTTCTCTCGGATATCACACAAGCAACTACTTTGATCACCCAGGTCGAGAGCTGCAAACACATACAACTCCCAATCAAAACTTACGATGACATCATACCTACAATCGAAATTCTCCACCAACACTTCCGCTTTCGCAGCTTTCCTACTTCATTCATAGAAGTTCCTGACCTTCCAGAACCCACTTGGGATATATTTGACAACTATTCACCTCCCCAATGAGTGAAAACACTAATACAAGTAGAGAATCTCCTTCTCGCACGGATTATATGCATCAAATACAATCATCTGGCTCTTCATTCCAACACAATATAAGTATATGAAACGGAATCAACATCATCACACACAATGTCAGAGGACTAAACCAAACTACCAAACTTCAAGAATGGATAGAAACCTGTGCCGAAACAAATGCACATATCATTTCTATTACTGAAACCAAACTTACTAATTATGATATGGGACTTACCAACCCATTATATCACTTTTTCACATCGAACTTTCAACCATATGAGAACAACCAAAGAGAGACTAGTCTAGGAACCGCATTAATGGTATACAAGGACTTACAACTATACATCCATGATATCAAACCATATCCAGGCACCGCAATCTATATAGACTTCTTCTTCCCTAGAAAAAACAAAACCAGAATTATCTCAGTATACCTCCCATCTAACTATCATGAACTTTGCAGGAAAACTCAGGACCAAGTGTTTGAATGGTACCTCAATACCAAAACAAAAAATTGCATACAATTATCCTTGGAAACTTCAACGCCAACCAGGATAGAGAAAAAATTTCCACTTATTTAGAAATCTAAATGCAGCACAGGCAGTTAGCCTCTTGGACTTCTACAACATAACTACCCAACTTGGATTGGACCACATGCAACTAGCCAAATCGATGACGTCTGGTGTCATCATGAGATGATACTGGACCTCGACCCCCCACCATTACGGACGCCACACACATCACAGGAAGTGATCACTGCATAATAACAACCAAATGGCATTTAAATATCTTACCATCCCACAGCTCTGAAACAAAAAGCGCAAACGTAGAATATTCCAATACAACAAAATGACACAACAAAATTGGGAGGAATATACAACAACATTGGCCAACACCTTCACCAAGAGTGCTCCATCAGTACAATCCAACGACCAAGAACAACTAGACAAAAGCTGGAATTTCTGGGAAGCAACAGTCAAGCATGCTATCAACAAACATGTACCCTATACCTATTCTACCACAAAACAATTCTATGCATTATCACTAAAAGCAACCCATCTTCACACTGCCTTAAAGTCCATAAAGAAATGCCTTCAGATTCTAACCACTAATAATAACAGCCCCATCAGCATAGTGAACCAATTAATAAACAAAATTACCAAATTAACCGAAATAGATATCACTCCACTAAGTGAGCCCTACACGGCAGAGCAATTAAACTCTTTAATTGCGAAATTAAAACAGCATAAACATACAATATGGGTTGCACGCAACCAAGAAACTCAACAACAACAATACAAGCAGATCGAATTTTATGTAAAGCGAAGACACCAAGACTTTAGTAACAATACTAGCAGAATGCTGGATAGCATTCTGAAGAGATATAAAGATACCATTCGGGCAGACAAGATAATTCTAACGGATGAGATCATCACAGACAAAGATGAAATACTTAGACACTTCCATACTCACTATAAATAATGGACAAAAAATAACCCACCAAACAACGAAGTAGACGAAGATTGGGCAGAAGCCTATGAACCTATTAAGACAATTGATCCAAATATATATAACTTACTACTAAAACCTATAGAAAATGAAGAATTACTTAACACGATCAAATTAGCTCTACTCGGAAAAGCAACGGGCCCTTTTGGCATTGCCAATGAAGTTCTCTAGCATCTACTCCAATCTGCCATCGACAGACTAAAAAATATCCTCAACGATTGTTTATGGCTAAATAAAGTTCCCCAGCACTGGACCAGGGCACATATATGGCCCATAGCTAAAAAAACCCACATATAATTACAACCTTTCAGAAACCAGACCAATCACACTGATTGATCACACACGGAAAATACTTACCAAAATCATTAACAATAGATTAACCACAATACTAATGCATAATCAAGTCTTATCACCATTTAACTTTGCGGGATTCCCGCTACAGTCTACCTTACAACCAATCTCTAGATTAACCCACATTATCGAAGACGCAACCACCAACAAAAAAGAATTATGGGCATTATCCCAAGACATGTCAAAAGCCTTCGCTCTGTCCACATTAAAACCTTAGAAAAAGCACTCCTTAGAATCAAAATCCCAACACAAATCATTGAAATAATTATACACTTACTCTCTAATCGGACCAACAGAGTAATAACAAGTCTAGGTTTCACCCAAGCCTATGAAGTGGGAGACGGCATTGATCAAGGGGAAACATTCTCTCCACTCTTATGAAAAATATATTATGACCCATTAATTACAGTAATACACAACCAACACAAAGGCTATACCGCAACTATGCCAACGAACCCACCACGTCTTATCAGTAATGGCATATATGGATGACTCACTCTGGATTGACCCAAATAAAAATGCCCTAGAACATATCATATCGATCGCCTCATCTTTCTATAAATTGAACAATATCAAAGTCAACCCACTCAAATTAGCAATAATCACGAATTCTATGGACGATAACCCCCATATACTTTTCGATAACACGGTCATATATGCAAACAAAAAAAATAAACCTCTTAAGTATCTCGAAGCATGGTTCTCCCTAGAACATAACCACAAGACTGTCCAGAAACTAATCATAGCAGAAACTAAAACTAACTTAAAGAAACTGCAATTCGCAAAAATCTCTGAAAAACAAGCCGTATATGTAATTAACAGCATTATTATACCTCGATTCCAATACAGAATCCAAGCCTCTTACCTCAATCCAGCACAACTCACTAACTTGACGAAAAGATGCATCAACTTAATCAAATATAAAGGAAAATTGGCTCGTGGAATACCCAACACCTTCATTTTTTGCCCTGACATATACGCATTAAATAGCATGCAACAGGCTCAACAATCTATACTTATTTCTTTACTCTTAATGAACTTAAACGATCCAGACTTCGATGCCTCTTTTTTTAAACTAATACTTCAGCAATTTCAGGATTCTGCAAATTCTGATTTCTCTATAATAGAACAACCCACTCTTTTCTCCACTACACAATACAATACCCATACAGGCCGGGCAATATCTGAGTGCCACAGTCTTGGTGTACAAATGACAAGACCTCTATTAACTTGGCCTATCCCAACTAAAATAAAAGGAACATCCATCAATAATGTCCTTATCCACCACCCTAAGGGAATAAGATTAAACAAAAATTGAACCTACATGCAATTACTTGCATTGAACAATTTCTAACTCATGATAACACACAATTTCTAAACTGAAAAGAATTTCATCACAATATAAGAAAAATCCCAAAGGGCAAATCCCCAAAGTGGTTAACTCAAATACAAGAAATCATTAGAGACCAAACTAATCCAACACAGACTTTAGTGTGCCCAATCCCTTCACATGTCAGAAATGGACTCCTTCCAAACACCCCTGGATTATTACAAGTCAAGGAAAGATAGCAAAGATATTTAACCCCCACAACCAACCAACGCATGCTCGTCACTTCAAAATACTAAACCCTATGATATATGAAATCTCTCCATGCCCAGGTTGCAAAGACAAGGACATGAAAATTAACAGAGTTCGCTGCTACCTATGCATTGACAACAAAACTTACTATAACTTTCAAGTGGACAGCAAACGTCATATACATGCAAATATGCAAGAAATAAAAATTGCACTTAATAACAATAGAATTGTACCTCCCACAAAAAACAAAAGCCCTATTACCCCAAACTCAACACTATCACATCCTCTAACCGCATTTAACAACCCACCAATTTTACTTTACGAACAATTAAAAAGACAAAATTACAACAAACGGACAATAAATATACAAATAACCACTTCTAAGATGGATATTACGAATCTTGACAAAAGAATTATTGCAATCGAACAAATTAACAACAACCAACCCATAGCCAGTTACAATAACAATTGGCCCTCAAAAATGAATGCAGCAAGTTCACTATTCGCATTTCTATTAACAACCACAAAAAAATATGCGACAATTAACCTGAGCACCGACTGCGCAACCTAGGGCTCCAACAGACCCGAACTGAGGCCGGACTTTAGGCAAGTCCGAGTCCGGTTCGAATTTCGAACCGGACTCAAACTCAAACTATTTTAAAACTCAGTCCAGTCCGAGTCTGAATATCAAACTTTTGCTTGGTTCGAGTCCGGGTTGAGTCCGGTCCGAACAGTTTAAGTCCGGTCTGAAAGTCTGAAACCCAATCCAACGTTTATAGTGTCTGACCCGGGCAAGTATTACACGAGTCATCCGCAGGTAACCCAAGTTGATTATTGCCCACCCGGGTTGTCAATCTGTGAGCAGGGAACCTATAAAATTTCGAAAAAATTAGAAAAACAGGCTATATTTTACATTCCACCAAAGATTTAGATGATTGATTTCCATTTTATATAAATTTTTGGTCAGAATTTTTGTCGCACAGATTATTTGATAATTAATAATTTTCTCGCAGATTCTTGTAGTTCATAGTTTCTACCAACTAATAAAAACAATGGTTATATCTAGTGATGTGCCATTTATATGATGTCCAAATTTTTTTAGCATACAGTACGTACAGTACGTACAGTACGTATAGTACTTATATATTAAAATTGCTCTAGTGGTTATAGTAAGATAGTAAGGGTGGTTGTTTAGTTTATGGTGTTCACCAGGTTGGAGGAGGAGTAATTGTTGGATTATTTGGTGAAGGGTTGCGCTAGGGCTCCGAAGTCCAGGTCCGGTCTGATCCGGGTCCGGCCGGACCCGGACTCGAACCCGGACTCGAACCAGAAAATTTGACAATTTCGAACCCGGACCCTGACCTGAACCTAAAGTACCGAACCCGAACCGGACTCAAACATGATTATAGGTTCGGTCCGGGTCCGGTTCGGAAGTTCGCGAACTTGTCCGGGTCCGGGAATACCCATCTAATTCTAAAAAAAAAAAAAACCGATAACGATTTTTAATTTGTATTCGGATAATACCCCGAATCTGGATAAATCCGAATTCAATTATCGAATCTGGATAAATCCGAATTCAATTATTGAATCCGAATTCTATATGAGCACAAAGTGCCATCACATTTACGAATTTGGTTACAAATGATAATATGAAGTTATTTTATTTAAAATATATCAAATTGAATAGTTTATTTCAAATATCGGTATCTAACTAAATGAAATGCCATTTTCGAATTTAATAAATTAACAAGAAACGTGAGCTATGCGAAATATAATTAATTTTTGTGCATCAAAAGATTAAGATCGAATTTAGTGTAAGAAGTTCTGTAACAAATTAATGTAAGCTTTTTTTAGTTGTTACTAGTGATTTGACCCGGGTGGGTTTCACCCGGATATCTGATAATTATTAGGGTAAACGTTATCTGGATTGAAACTTTAGATTGGTTAATCAGGAAAATCATTTAAAATTCTGTCTTATCATAGTAGAATTTTATATGATACCACGTATAGATTTGAATTCATAATGTATATCGAACACCCCAATGCAGTATGGTTTTGAGTTAACCCATATTGGAATTAACAGTTGTGGTTTCTATCACAATTTACTGTAAATTTTGTTACCGATTGTTTTGGTGATTTACTGTAAAAAAAATTTCTGTACGGATGACCAGGATTGTATAGCACGAGAAATTACAGTATGGTACCATTATGGTTCGATTAGTATTTTCGCAAATCAATAGGTATGGGTGAGCATATCATATAGTCCGAATTTTTTAAAATATGTACCATACTGATTCGGTTGTTTTATATATTAATAGATTATAGCTGATTATATAGTATGGTATAAGTTTTAAAAATCAGCCATAATTTCAGGGGTACATCTATGTGCCCACCGTCTGATTTGGAAACCACGCCTTTTATCCCTCCATCATATCGAATTTATACGAAAATTTGCTTATGAAACTAACTTTTTCATTCTAACAAAAAAATTCCTTGCAAGTTTTCTACGCCGTACCCTTACCTTAACACTAAACCTAACACTAATTAACGGTATTTTTTTTAATCATATAAAGCAAAAACGATTTTGGGTGGTGGGTATATAGATGTATCCACAATTCAGTATTAAGATAATCAGACGGGGTGTAAAATACTCATATTCCATTCTGATCTAATATAACCTCTCAATATTTGGTTGAATTGTGATAATTGTGATGACATTTTGATCATAACTTGCTCATCAGTATTAGTCTTAACATTTTGATCACGGGTTGTATAACCAATCAAAAACGTTAAAGCATAATAACCTAATTATTTACTTTATTGCTATATTAATTTTAGCACACTGATCACATTTAGAATATAACTAGTGATGTGCCACGTACAGTACTATACGTACTGTACTGTACGTACTGTACGTACTGTACGCTAAAATTTTTGTTGATCATTTATTAAGAGGGGTCGATAGAAATATTTATGTGCCAATTGACCAATCAAATTCGTTAATTGATCAACACCCGATGAAGCTTTCTTGTTCGATAAATTAAATTTGTACATATTGCATCTAAAGTAGCGATCTATCTAAAGTAGCAACTTTAGATATATAGAGTAGCGCCTTAATAAAATTAAGTATATATGTACATAGTATATTACTAATTTGCTATATTACATATTTGCTTATTAAAATAGGTTTAAACTATCATATAGACTAACATTAAAAAAAATTAAAATATAGATACTAATTTAATTTTATTATGATCTTAATTTTTTATATAAGCACTATATGTACTGTACGCTAAAAAATTTGGGTATTATTTTAATAATGATTACACATCACTAGCTGCATACTTTAAAATGATGCAGATCTGATACTAGATCATGAGAATTTTGCCTATACGTACGAAGTCTTTTTCTTGGATAAATGCATTTTATAATTTTTTATTTATTAATTTTTTTTTTTTTGCTATTGAATCAAATTTATTTGATCTAATTAGCAACTCGACTAAAATCTTCGAACTAAATTTAACTTGAAATCAATTCATTTATAATAGATTTACTGCAGTTTGTTCATTTTATATGTTCGTTTCATTTGCCTCTCTTCTGGGAGTCCTAGAAAGTGATGTTAACCAGATAATTAACTTCGAACAACCTAAATATTTATCTATTAAATAGAATTAAATATTATATTAATTGTAATATAGACTAATATTAAAAAAAATTTTAAAATATAATAGATGCCCTAATGATGGACAAAAAAATCAGCACTACCCTACACAAAAAAATGAACATCACAATTATACAAATCCCTTCCCATTAGATCTATCACCCCAAACCTACATATATAACAGATATACACTCCAAATCCATGGAATCACTTGCACAACACTGCTTCGCACTAATCTAAAATATATATACAAGATTACTAAACTACTTTCTTGGCACAATCAACAAAGATTATCGCTCTGGGATACACTAATTAACAATATAGATTGGAATGCAACAACACAATACCTCTCATATAATAACCGCCCAAAAGCACTTTACACAGATCTGGCGCGCTCTAATTTGAAAAACTTCAAGGTGAAACTGTTAGCCGAGGAACTACCAACCCACCAAATTCTACACTTCCGCCATCCAACCACACACCCTAACCATTTATGCTCCTGATGCTACGCAGAATCAGAAGATATCTCACATATAATCACTTGTACTGCAAATCACCACAACCCTCGCAATAGAATAAAATGAATAATAATAGAATTCGCCAATAAAATTCTACAACCATTAACACAACTTGATTTATTCATAGATAACTTTCTAGACTTACATACCAAAAAGAAACTTTCCCTTGGCATAATTACAACTACATCACGCGCCCTATTTACGTCACCAAAACTTCAAACAAAACACGCCCCTGCGATACACCACACAACCATAAAATATATTTACAAAAATCTCTGGTTACCTTCAAGACAATCAACTCATTCAACAGCAGTGCCCAACCCAACACCGATACCAACCCCTCGATTACTTCCAACAATTCCCCTTTCACCTACTTATATTAGCAAAAAATCAATTAAATATATCACATCTAACAATACACTACTACAATTCTTACTTGCAGCCTAGAGGTCTACGACCATTCTAGCAAAGAATTGGTCGAGAGTAAATCTAGCTCTTACCTTATATCCCCTAGTATAGTACTTTTATATATGTAATTATTATATATATACAATTTGCTGAATTAATAAAGGATATAGAGGATAGACCTCTCTTTTAAAAAAAAAATATATATATATATATATATAAATGATCTTATAACTGTAATTGAAATGAATACAAAACATTACTATATTAACTATAACAATTGTAAGAATAAAAAATTAAAAAGAGTGTAAATATTTCATTATATATATATTATATAATAAAATTTGCCACAAAACAAAAAAATTACTTTAGATGCTTTAAGTTAAATATTAGCCAAGTAGAATTAGTAGAATTGTATTAATTGCTTAACTAATTAAATCCGCAACCGATTTTTTTTTACATATAGTACTATATATACAGTACTATCAAACAAACTTTATTGATAAAACATTAGCCAATTATATTTGGTGATAATCATCTGATATACAACCAATAAAAAAGAACTTTAGTCATGCTGATGTAATATTTATATTTGTTCTTTAGACTTTAAAGGGTTTCCATTTTTTTAGTATATAAAAAACAATTAGTTTAAGACCAATAGACATTAAACTCATTAGACTAATAGAATTTTCAATAGACCATTAGACAGTTAGACAATAATTTTTTTGATTAGATTATATTTATTCACATTCCTAGAATCTATACTCAAATAAGTAGATTTATTATTGAGATTTTAAGCAGTTGGTAAACCATAAATTGCATTAAGTGTTGGATAAATTATTTTTAAATTTAATATAAAATTATTTTGAATTTTTATAGTATAGTTAAAAATCTATCTGCTTGGAAATTGATCCTTGAAATTTGATTGGCTGCTTATAGTATAAAATTGCAATCGATCATATAATAAGTTGTTAATAAAAATAATTTTATCTAATAAATTTTGCCAAAAGCAAATTACTTTAGAGAACTAACTTATTTAATGTTTTATTAGCTGTTTACTATAAAAATTTATTACTTGCTATTCACAAAAATAAATTTTATAGTAAACAGCTAACAAAACTTTAAAGAAAATTAGTTCTCTGAGTGATTTGCTTCATCAAAATTCATTAGATATAATAATTTTTATTAGCAATTTATTATATAATCAATTGCAATTTATATAGAATGTTTACTATATGCAGCCAATCAAATTTTAAGGATCAAAATCCAATCAGATAGATTTTTAACTATACTAATTTTTATCTGTTATGCTCAAGAATATTTATATATCTTATTTAAATTTGTAGTACTACCTGCAGGTTGATAGTGAAATAGTTGCACTTCCAGGTCCTCAATCCCAAGTTACTAGTTATTAAATAAAAAAGTTTGGGCTTTTAAATTTTACACCTAATCAACCAACAGATTAATTTTCAAAAAATTGTCAAATTGTCTGGTTTCTACTTTTGAGGGCCTATATTGATTAGGATCCAATTGAAGAAGTAGATAAAATAATTAAAAAATTTATTTTATATATTTTTTAATTTTTTATTCTTTTATTTATATTATATATTTTAAATATTTTAAATTTTATTAAAATTTGGAGTACTACTTGTTCAAAAGGCTCCCAAACGACTTCATCTTTAGTAAACAGAGACTACCAAAGTTACCTACTGAAGTAAGAACCAAGGGCAAATATTCCTTCCCAATTAAAGATATAACTATAGCAAAAAGATATCTGGCTGAAAACAAAGATGAATATGCTATTCCAAGAGTAATGCCAACTAACTATATTAAGGTAAATTATACAAACAAACCAGCCTTACCTGGGACCCCAGGACAATTAAAGAAGTGGACATGCAGATACCACTCACACATTCTCATGAATTAACAAACATTGTATAAAAATTATATAAGTTTTACTACTTCTTTTATATTCCTGAAAACTGAATAAAAATCTCTGCTAGCGAGAGGCATAAAGCTAAGAATGATAAACAATAACTACCTTAAGACATAAAAACAATTAATGAGATTATAAAGCAGGATAATCCGGAAGCTGTAATATTACTGCCTATAACTAAATATGACAATCACTAACACGGTCTAGGTACTTAGACAAAAATTCAAAATTTTCAATTTACCCCAACAGCTGCTCCAATTACTGGAATTAGAAAGTTCCCAATAGAACTTATATGATTACAACGATGTCTGAAAACAAGGATACATATACTACTACAACTGGTGATATACCTAATCCACTTCCAAAACACAATCTTAATAACATCTTATAGCCAAATACGCAGCGATTTAATAACCCATATGAAATTTGAATAGCAACTCATAATGTCCAGGGCCTTAACGAGGGTCTCAAATATAGAATATGGATTGAGTACTGCTACAATACAGGGTTTGACATTATCAACATGACTGAGACAAAGATAGCTAAATTAAGCAATCATTATGCCTACTTATCAAACCTTTAAATGGTAATGAAAAAGCAAGAGTCAAATATGAGAACAATGATAATCATAAGAAAAACCCTTCAACCATATATACATAAGGGCGCTAACATTTATTAGATAATATTTTAGGGGGTAGGGGTCAAGAAAAATCTTACTTTAGTTAAATTTGATTAGCCAAAATTCTATTTATAGATCTTACCTGGGGGTGGGGATAAGCCCCTATAGTAAATGATATTAGGTAATAAATGGCAGTGCCCTAATATAAAGACCTTACTCAGTACCGCAGTTCTATTTGACATAATTTTTATAACAAAACCAAAAAATAAGAGTAATATCCGTATACTTCTCACCAAATAACAAACAACTTTATGAGACTATACAAAAAACTGTAGCAGAATAGACCCAGCAGTCAACAAATAAAAACTATAGTACGATAGTCCTAGTGACTTTAACTATGATGTACATAAATATGGAAAGCAGAGACTGACTCTCTTTCGGGAGATGAACCAATACAGTGTAGTAAGTCTACTACAATATTTTGATATCACAGCCAAAACATGTTCACACAATAGAGCTGCTAGCCAAATTGACGACATTTGTATCTCACAAGACCTCCTGTCTCAATCTTTAAGCCTGAAATATATAGTGCCCAGTTCATCACTAACAGCGACCATGAAATAGTTAGTACAATATGGCACCCCAAATAGCACATCAAATAGTACCAAACTAAGAAAAGGAAAAGAGCAATTTACTTATACAAGGAAATGTTCAAAGAAGAGTAGGAAGACTTCGCAACCATAACACAGGCCTTGATAAGACAGCACGATACAAAATGGGAAGAAGGGATAGAATCAGAAGAACAACTAAATAAATGCTGAACTAGGATAGAGAATGCAATAAAAAGGGCAGCTGATGAAAATATACCTAAAACAAAAATAGCACTAAAATCTTTTTTTGCCTTTTCCAGAAGGCGACAAAGCTACATATAGCACTATAGAAGATAAACTCACTACTGAAGGACCTTACAAAAAAATGATAGGGAAGCAGGGAAAACTGATTTTGAAAACATTAGTAAGGAAATTCAAGCAATTAACAAACTGAGTCAAAGTGATATACCGACAGATTGGAGTGAAAATGAAATCAGAGCAAACTAGCAGACATATATTGAGATGATCAGGCAACATCAAAAAGCAATTCTGAAGGCAAAAAAAGTAGAGAACAATTTAAACAACAAAAATCAAATTGACAAATATATTGCAAAGTGATATAACAACTTTGCTAGCAATACTTCCAAGATGATTAATAGTATCTTACTGAGACATACGGACCCGGTTACTATTAACAATATCAAACTTCCTGATCGAGTTGTTACCAAGCCTCGACAGATTAAAGACGAAATTAGGAATTACTATGAATTATGGACGAAATCAAATCCTACAAACTAGTGCAAATAGTCAGAATGGGAATATACATACACACCAATTAATACAATTAGTAGTGACTAGTGCAAAGATGTAATAGACCCAATAACAATAGAAGAAATAGAACAAGTTATAAAGGATACACTATTAAACAAAGCAACAGGGCCATAAGACATATCAAATAAGATGATACGCAACTTTGACCTGTATACCAAGAAAAAGTTTCTTCAAATACTAAACATTTGCCAAAAACTTTGTACAATTTCTAACGCATGAAAAAAGAGCAAAATATACCCAATTTCAAAGAAAAAGCAATTTATAGGACAGCTCAAGGACACCAGGCCAATAACCCTAGTTGAATATTCCAGGAAGATATTTACCAAAATAATCATGAGGAGACTAAGTCAAGTACTAGGAAGGTACCCAATATTGCACTCCAGCAATCACGTGGCCTACCCAATACCTCGACGGAACTACCTATTTCCACTGTCTTATATTCGATAGATGATGTGCAAGTCTATAAAATAGAACTGTAGCTGCTATGTTAGAATATATCGAAGGCTTATGATTCTATGCATATGTTGTGCCTCAGATCGCTTCTTGTGTTAGATCTAATCTGACACGTATCAGATGCCAATTTTTAGGTAACACACATTATCTGCTGATTGGTCATCTAACGTGCATGGGTTGTAATCGTAGGTTTTAAACTGACGCACTATTATAATCGCGTGTTTAACAAATACTAACTATTGTGATAGTGCTATACTAACATTGCCTTTTAGATCAAAATCTTTATTTAATTTAAAAAAATAAAGTACGCCATTCAGCGTCCCCTCAGAAGGGGTTTAATAAAAAAATTAAAAAAATACAATTTAACAAACGATATGAAAACAACACAATCTGTACTATCTGGACACTACATGCCAAAAACTAAAAAAAGCAGGACAAGCACGAACTCCATTGACGTACTAACAATGGATTTTGCAACGGCGACATTAACGATGAATTCTATGACAATACCAAAAATAACAATTCGCCTATGGTAAAATTAAACTAAAAGAAAAAAAGAACATTAGTCAGGTATGAAAAAAACACTGCTGAAAAGGAAGAATTCATATACTAAAGAGATGTAAAACACAAATCAAGCTACAAACTCCAATGACGATTCCTATAGCGACTCCAACAACAATTACAAAGACCTACAACGAAATCATACCTAAAAAAAAAAGTGAGCGTTAATCGGTATGAAGAAAAAAAAGCACAACACCTAAAGAGAAGACTTCATACACAAAAAAATAAAAATTTAGCAAAACTTATAAACGAAATTTATGACAGCACCAACGATAGTGATTCCAATAGCTTCAATGATGACTCCAACGGCTCTAATGATGACTCCAACGACAGTTTCTATGATGATTCCAAAGACCTACATTGAAATCATATCTAGAAAAAAAAGCATTAGTAATGTGAAAAAAACACAATACTGAAAGGTAAAGCGAAAGCTATGAATATTGTAAAATGTTTCCACTATGTAATTCTCAGTAAACAAGTTCTTTTGAATGAATCGATTCAAGATTCAAAGCTATATAGTAAAAGAGACTCAACTTATATTTCCTCCAATTGTGGTACTTGTACAAGATTTTGTTGTAACGAGCCTTCTGGTGCAAGCTTAATGACTTTAACAAGGGTTCCAAAAACTCCAACAGCATAGTAATGTAAAAAAAAAGAAGTGCCAAAAGTGCAAAAAGCTTATCTGAAGTAGTTTGTATAAATTATATAGTACTAGCACAATTATAATAAACGTTGCTAACGATAATAATACAGGGTTGATGCTAAAAGAGTTAAAGCAAACTTTATATTTAAAAAAAAAGCTACAGTCACCACTCTCTAATCCGAACCTCTCTAAACTGAACACTATTAAACTCTCTCTAAAATGAACAAAATCTCCTAGAACATTTGTAAATTTTATTATAAAGTTCGGATAAGCCATATATAACTTTTTGAAAACTAAACTTTTCCAAATTTTTATATAGTAAAAAAAAGCAGTCCTAGCAGTTCGGATTAGAAAGAGTTGACTGTATATAAAAAAAATATAATAATAATGACAAAAAAATTTTTTTTGATTTTGATATTCTTGTGTCAGATTACAACCCACGTATATCAGATAACCAATTAATAGATGACGTACATCACCTAAAAATCAGCATCTGACGCATGTCAGATTAGATCTGATGCAAGAAGCGAACTGAGGCAGAACACATATACTGCTATTATCAAGGGCTCTCAAGAGATTAAAAGTCTCAGACCCTATAACTGACCTTATCACCAATATCTTCACTAACCAACAGAATTTTGTTATAATTATAGGAATACCCAAAGATACAGGGTACAGTATAGTATGGACCAGGGTAAAACGGTAGCCCCCATACTTGAAGAATCTATTACGATCCATTACTAACGACAATCCACAAAAAAATTCAAGGGTATACTATACAAACGCTACCCAACACTCCATACCAAACACAAGCAAGCTGACCTGCAGTTGCTTTTATGGATGACAAAGTATGGATTGGTCAATTCAAAAAAGAAATAGAAAGTATTGTAAGCATAACAACATTTTTTTTTAACATGATGAACATTCAAAAAACCCTGATAAGTCAACATAAACTCAAGTGTAGAGCACCCTAATATCAACTTCAATGACTCGATAATCAAGGCGATAAGCTAGAAGGAGGCCTTTCAAATTCTGGGTGCTAGTACACTATGAGAAAGAACCAAAAGCCAATTCTAGATATAATAAAAGAGAAAGCAGAAGCAGCGTCAAGAAGAATTGCAAGTGCCAGAGTGATAGACAAACAGGCAACCTATATTATAAATACTCTAATACTAACTAGAATTGGGTACCATGTTTAAAGTACATGTATACCAAAGGCAATATGCAATAAGATCACAAGTTCATACACAAATATTGTTAAACAAAAAGCAGTCCTAGCAAGGTCAGTACCTAATTCAACAATGTATAACTACATGATATATGGGTTAAGGACAGTCTCTGATATACAGGTGCAACAGCATATCACAATACTACAAAGACAGCTTAACCACCTAAAATTCATGCAATGTACACTAAAATTCAGAATGCAACAGCTACAGACAGCTGCACAAACTAACCAGTCCATACTGTTGCAAAAGAACTACATACTACCGCACCTTGAACACAATACTACTATAGCAAAAATGCTATGTAACACTCAGAACTTGCAACTATCCTTTATTACCAATAGGCAGCAACAGTAGCTAAGATTTCTAGAGGAAGAGAAACCCCTATAGATAATATTATAAGTACAATGAGGAGGCCGCACTATCTCAAAAGACAAAACTTAATAAGCTTAATTTTAAGTTTATAGAACAATGTACCTTATACAACAATACTAGCACTATGGACTAGCATTTCCTATTGCATACAACCCAAATTATACCTAGAGGCAGAGAACCAAGGTGGTACAAAGATATTAAGGAAGAAAAAAAAAAAAGATTAGTGTGAATAACTTGGAATTGATTACACTCAATACTTGCTTCGAGCACACAATATCAACACTGGATAAAGCCAATTAGATAGCGGAAGTATCTAATAATACTGACTTTATTAGCAAAATCTTATTAATTAACCCTGGCAAAGCTATAGTAAACCACTAGAAGATTATAAGTGCAACAAATCAAGTACAACCATGTGAAGGCTGTCACCACAACGACTGACCTGAACAAAGCTAAATGCACCAGAAGAATAAACCTAAACTGTCTACAATAGTTAGTGATTGATAGTAAATGCCGTGTGTAAGTCCAGAGTAATAATCTAGTTCAAATACAACAAAGAGTTAAGCATAAAAAACAAAGCAAAAGCATGCAAGAAGGCATGCAAAAAGGAATAACACAAACAACTAAAAATGCTCAGGTATTGGAGAAACTGAGGTATACACAATGGAATCAAAAAACTTTAATATTCCAACTGGCAACACAAACCAATGTAGTTAACAATATAGAGCAGGAAGCAGTAGTATATAGTACTATACCTAACCGTGTTAAAATTCTTGTCATAACTGAGCTATGGCCGTCGAGCACAAAGAACCTCATTACTACACTTATATACATGGCAGCAGTAGTACCAAAGAAGCAAAAATCTATATAATCACAGACAAAAGTCACTTTCATACCAGAGCACAAGAAGTTTTTGAGACCAAACCATACAATCTATACCAGATTCAAAACAAACCAAACTGGTCAAGCTGGATAACATGGTTAACAACGGCAGCAAGAAAAAATATATTGTATACCTTTGAGCACCAAAAAAGTTGACCATTGACTCTATTCCTATTAGCTATACAATCCAGAGCGAAGTCGATCACACAGTCCTAGGTATGATATATATTAACTAACTTGGTATGATGACTGGTAGAACACAACCCTAGACAGTTTACATGTTGCATTCACAATACAAACCATACAGCCCGTTGGCATTCCCAAATACGGCTTCAAGCATGGGACCCCCTGAGACAAAGTGTAGACTAAAACACTTTCTATAGTTATCTGAATTACAAATGTACACCTACAAAATAAGAAACCAACCCTAAATACTCCTGGATAAAGGCATTTAAACTCAAATTACTACTAGAAGAACTACCTACTATAGAAGTTCTACACATGCAAAACTCGACAGAATATAAGAGCCCAATGTGCACTAAATGTTTTGAGACAACAGAAAATAGCTATCATCTAATTATCAGTGTGTCCAACCAGACAAGTATCTGTAGAATATTTACCGAAGAAACTACCAAAATACTCAATAAATATTAATGTTATACAGACACCATACTAACTCACATTGTCAATATTATTACAATTCATATCTGCATAGTAGATGATCAACAACTATCGATTACCAGAACTATACTTGGGTTACTTCCGGCAAATGCAACGAAGAACATAAATTGTGCAGTACAAAATACAAATCAAGCCATACAACTGACCTCCATCTTGCTTCATAAAATCGCACACATGATTTATAAGAAGATCTAAATACTGAGGTGTGAACAAGAAAGAGGGCAAGAATGCAATAGTTCATGGCAAGGAGATACCACTCAGATAGTGAAGTTACAGAAAGAAATATAGCAGTGAAGATAGAACTTTGGTCTTAATTGTTTAAAAAATAAATACATCTCCACAATTCATTAACTCTATTATAGACTAAGGGAGGACTTTGGCCCTACTTAGCAAAGTATAGGTCATGGGTAAATTAGCCCAAGTTTCAGTTTTAGGAGGGAATATGTAAAATACAGTCATACTGTAATTTGATATATTTTGAATTAATAAAACTGAGGCAAGACCTCACTTTAAAAAAAAAAATTTATAAAAATTTTTTATTTATTTTTTATTATTTTTTTTTTTTTTTGTGTCAAAGTTCCCGCTTTGTGTGAGAGTTTATTTAATCAAGCCTGTAGATCAAGGGTGCCTTATTGGGCGCACCCACAATTGAATTACATTGAATGAGAGTACAACTAGCCACACATACAACTTTTGGTTGTCTAATTTAAGTAGTCCGCCCGAAGGTTCTACACTAGTTGCCATACCTACAACCCGACTAGGTGATTGCCTATTTAAACCCTCTGGTCCAAGCTTCGCATGTCAATCCTACTTGTGATCACCGGTACAGCCCTCCGATACATTAGTCAGTCGAAGACAGTCCCAGATGCTATCTACATCCCCTTAGGACTAATTTATCCTCGCAGGTAAACTTGGTAGAGCAATCCCTGTCCCACACAGGTATTACCTACACTTCGGTAACTTACGCACTCACTGAGGCAAGCAACTTGCAGTCAGGGGATACCCAACCGCTACCATTACCTACTTCTGCCCTTATAAGGTTCACTCTAACCCCGGTACCCACTATCACTTTCCTACCGGTCCTTCACCATTTTTCCAGACTTCCAATCCAGTTGGCCCGGAAGGGTTGATCTATCCGGCATTAGGTGCTATTATGGTATTTCTCCTTGGTCCCCAATTCCTCAACATGGGTCCTTTTCCTCCGGTGCGACTCCGGCGGCCAGGTTGGTAGACCTTGTCCTCAAGGACAACGTCTGGTTCCCCATTTTGGTCCAATATTCCAGTTTTGGTTAGCACCGTCAAAGATCAGAACTACCTCCTTACTCGGGACTTGCCAAATGGGTTTCTGTTTCTCCAGTTCCTTGGATTTGTCTGTGTCACAAGACACAACTTCGCCCGAAAGCTCCCATTCAAGATGGTAACCAAGGACTACAGGTGATGTACCCAACCGATCGACAAGAAACAGTTACTGGAACACAGGTCTATTTTTTCAAAAGCATCGCCAGTGGGGTTGAACTCAAGACCTGCCACTTGGGGGGTGACAACTTACCAACTTCCCTAAGTCGCCACACCCTTAAAATTTTTTATTTATAATTTTAAATATTTTTTAATTTTATTAAAATTTTATTTATATTTTTAAAATTTTTATCTTATATATTTTAAATTTTATTAATTTTATTTATATTTTAAATTTTTTTTTTGGCTTTGACAGTCTCATCAGTGCTTTATTTTATATAATACTATTATAATATTTAATACAAATATTACAAATTTATTATACTACAAATAAAAAGCCCGGCATCATCTGGTTGCTTTGTGAGTACCTAGATGCGACCTGTCGAACTGGCTTACGAGTAAGCCAGGTTTCTGGGTCAGCTCTGTCAAGAACCAAACCATAGTGGCTTGAAACTACTTTTAATATATTCCTCTATTGCCTTTATTCAGAGAGAGTCAACTTCTCTTTATCTTGCCGCCTTAGTATTTTCTTCATTAGTAATACTTTGCTTTGGGCCACTCGTCGCCATAGTATTCTTCCTTTAGTTTTTGCTTGAAGGACCAGACCTTTTCATGCTTCTCGTGATTCCTGTTCTTTTTTCACATTCTGCGACCCTTATACACCTTTTTCTCCAAATAGAGTTGTAAAAGCTGTTCCGTATTGAAAAAAGAAAAATCTTAATGCTGATTCTAAGATTCCTTCGTCTGACTCCTCTGGTTCCCAACTCTTTAAAAATACTTTTTAGAAACAGTTCCTTGGCTAAATGTACTCTAGGAAAAGCTTTCTTCCTATCACTAGGTTTCTACCAAAAAGAATTTCCTTAAAGTCTTTTAGAAGTACCAGACTTCTTTCTTCTGCTAAAATTTCCTTCCAAGCAACCTCTGAGGCCACTGTTTCAATATTTTGCTATGTTACTCTTAGGCTCTTGCAAACTGCAAGGTGTTCAAGAGTTTCTGGCACATTTTCACTATACAGCTTACAGCTGGTATCCTTGTATAATTCCGGTCTTTGTCTTCCTAACTCCTGCAATAATGGCAGCTCATTACACAGAAATTTTAACCAAAATGCTAAACATTTGTCCCTGCCATTGAATTACATTTTACACCTGACAGTTTCCTTAGGTGCAACCAAATATAACTGCCAATAGAATAGCTCCTTACTATCTTTTTCTCGCTCTAGACTTTTGTAAGTACCTGAGGCTTTCCACTCCGCACCGATTTGAGTATTTTGTATTCTTTTAATAAAAGATCTTATTTTCATTTCTACTACGTAATTTTTCTAACTAAGGCTACATTTTTAACTAGTTATTTGTTTCTGTTAAGATATCTACCATCATATCCTGTCTGGCTCCCTTCTTCGCAAGAAAGTCAGTCCTGTTATTCCAGAAATTGTTGGCATAACTTTAGACTTTAATAAGCTCTAATTTAATCAACTTTATTCGTATTAGGTCCTGGATCCTCATTTGTACATTATAGTTCTTAACTTTATACCATTTTGAGATCGCATCTAAATAGCTTTTCATACCTCTTATACATTCAATTGTGATAGCATTATCTGTGTGAATTAAGACTATACTATTAGTAAGGACTGTAAACAAAACTAGCCAAATAGCTACCAACTCTGGCTTCGAAGATAAAGGCCAGTTTTTCAATTTGGCAAAACCTTCCAAAATAGTCCTTGACCTTTCTCTATCTGTTTGTAACCAATCTGCACCCATAACTGAGATACCTCTTCTTTAAATAAAGAACCATCCATATAAAAAATATATTCACTCTTCTCTTAACCTAGATGAAACTAATCTGCTCATCTAATAGAACCCTTAGACCCAGTTCAAATCTTTGCTTATTCAATATTTCCAGTTCTCTTTGTTCTACTGGTTTTATCCACACCAATTTTTCGCCTGCTTTCGAGCCAAGTTCCTTTTTAGTTTCATCCCTTTTCTCTATAAAATCTTCAAACACAGGGACTATTCTTTTGCTTGATTTAAGTATCATTTTTAGGAGCTGGGTGGCGATATCTTCCTTACATACCCATTTCGTACACTTGAGCTTCTTGTTACCTTGTTCGTCTTGGCAGTTACATTCCAACAGTGACATCTCACTATTTTTTAAATTTATACTATGACCCTTATGCTCTGCGAAAACTCTTTTCTCCCTTTTCTTAATAACTCTGTGCACTTCACCTGAATTCTTCTTGTCTTGAAGCTATATCCACTCCTTGCAGCTATTATCATTAGAAATTAGGTTCCGATTCATGGCTAGCCTTGGACTTTCCTGAGGGCGAACTGTAAACTCTCTCTTTAATATTCTTGCCCTGTAGTATTGAAGAACTCCCTCTCAACTACAGCAAACCATTTCTCTTTCCTTCTTTTTCTACAAGAACCATGTACCAACATGAGTTTCTGCTATGATATTAGGCTCTTCCTGTTCTTGGTAATGAGTTGATTAAGATAGAAGATGTTATATTTTTTGAGTTCTTTCATTAGGGTTAATGCATCTGATCTTTTTAACAGAGCTCTAATTGTAATACCAGACCCTGCAAGGTTCCACTCCTCATTATTAAAATGAAAGTTGAGCCCTAGCTCCTTTGCTTTAAGTAAGACCAAGCATGACAAATTACTTTTTTACAATTTATACAGTATAATAGCACTATCTTCTATTTCCTTTGTTAGACCGACATTGAGGTACCCCTGTTTAATTCTAATTCTTGCAAGACCAGACTGAGGGTCCTTCTGGTTTACTTGCTTATATAATACTACAATTTGCCTCGCTGCCAGCTCATGGTCAAGCCGTCGACAATTGCCGAGGTCTTTGTGTGTGATAACAAAGTTACTTATGGACCTTTTTGCTTCAATTTTATGTTTAACGAGCTTTAAAAAGGGCTGTTGTATTTTTTTCAGGTTTTCCAGTAATAAGGAGGCATCCATAAATAACGTTATGTACCCCCTTATAGTAGCGCTGGACCCCCCCTACTATATAAAAAAATTTTTCAAAATCCGTATGTTTATATATAAAATTTTACAAAAAATTGAATATATTATGAACCAGTGGTCCAATCTGGATGATTTTGGTACCATTCGATTAGTCTCTATGAGACGAATCCAATGGTACCATAATCATTTCATTTGGATTACTGGATCACGTTTTATTAACGAAATACTATTGATTTTATAGTAATTTTATAAGAAAACATAATAACCAATAGTATTTCGTTAATAAAACGTGACCCAGTGCTCTAAATCAAATGAAATCGGTACCATTCGAATCCTCTCCTCGAGACGATCCGAATGGTACCAAAAATATCCAATTTGGACCACTGGATCAAGTTTTAGACAAATTTTAATAAAAAAATTGCGTTATGTTGGAGGGGACCTCCCTTACATAGTGGAAAATCGTTATATTTAGGGGGACCCCCCCTCAAACATAACATTATTTATGGATGCCTCCTAACATGAAGACCTGGAGCATGTATGCTAGCTTTGGTAAAAGGAACATATTGTCAATGTAAGCACATTGGCTAGGTGTGATATACTTTTTCTAAAGGACCAATGTTGCCTGACGTACTATTTTCTTTTGCTCTATTTGTAACTAGCTTTTCTTTTAAATTGTTTCCTAACCATACCCCTAACATTCTTATAAGGGATTGATTATCTTTGGGTCTAACCACATCTTTATTAACTTGGATGCACTTTTTCTCCTTGCTTAAATTAAATTTCATACTAGTAGCTTGGATTTACTACCATTAATCTCAATATTGTTAATTTGGTAGAATTCCTCTCAATACGTAGAATTTGGATCATTTCTTCTTTATTTTTAGCAATCTACGAGGTCTTATCTGCAAAAGCAATAATTGTTTGTCTATGTGTATGTTTGCAGTATGAGTTCCTGAACAGATCCGTCAGCTCTTGAACCTCTACCGTATAACCCAGATTCTTTTCCTTTTGAACCTTTACCAAAAGAGGATCGTAGAAGATGCGCCACGCTAGAGGAGAGATTACCTTCCCTTATTCATTCCATCTTCAACTTTAATTGCTTCTGAAAGACCCATACCTGTTATAACTCTAAACTTTCTGCTTTCAAACAAATTTATAATAAAATGAATTGTTCTTTCCAGGACCTTGATTCTTTGAAGAGCTAACTCTAACATTTCATGCAATACTGAATCAAATGCTTTTCGCATGTCCTGGAACAGGAACCAAATCTCCTTCAACTTCTACTTGGCCTCTTCTAAAATTGTGTTCATAAGCTATATTGGGTACTCTGTTAAAGATCCTAAGAGTGCTGCGAAATTTCTTCTTTAAGAATAGACTTTTCAACCAAAATCGTTGAGAGCCTCTTTGTGATCACTTTAGTAACTTACTTTCTGAAAAACTCTAATAGTGCTATTGGGCTAATATTGTTAAAACAGTACCCCCAATCCTCATTCTTCAGAATGGAGTACAATTGGACCAGTTTCCATTTAGCTGAAATTTTGGCCTCCATTATATACCTGTTTGCAAACATTCTAAAAATGTTTTGGACCCTGCTGTCTGCATTTTTAATTAATGTATAACTAATTCTTGAGGACCCAGGAGCTAAGTTCACTTTAACTTCTTTCAAAGAATCTTGCTACTCTTCCTTGGATATGTCTAAATCCATATTTGAGTACTAATTATTTTTAATTAATTCGATTGGTCTATAAATCTCAGCCTATTCCTTGGTTATCTTATCCTTTCTAATTTCTCTCTTTTTGAACTGATTTCGAAAGTGTTTGTTTGCTTCTTTTAATACTTCACTCACATAGTTTATTAATGCCTTAGAGTCCTCTCTTTCGACTATAAGTCTATCTATTAAAATCCGATTGAAAGGTTTGCAAGAAGGCTCAAAGACATTTTCTCTGCTCTCTAAGGATCCTCTCGCATCTTTTATTAGTATTTAAACTGATTGATTCATATGTTGAGCTTTCTCTTTCTTTTAACCATCTACTCTTTAATAGTTTCCACTAGCCCTTGGTATCTGTAAACCAATCATTCAAAATTGTTTGTAGGGCCAACGGTATGTCTGTTTCATACTTTTCGTTTATTGTGAGCAAGGTTTGATTTACTTCACTAAGGTCTTTGTTGTCAAAGTCTCTCTCTTTATTTAGTAGTTTTCTCGCTTTTCTCAAAATATTGCTAATCTTAACAATATCTGAGTATATATTTTCTTGTGCCTTTGCATTTTTCTTTCTATTCTGCGAATAGTTGTAAATTTTCTTCTTTGGAATATTTTTATTTGCTGCAAGATGATGCTGTTTTCTGTTGCATCCTATACTGTATCCAATATACATGTCTTAGAATTTTCCTGAGCGATTCTGTTGACTAATCGTTTAATACTTGGCTTATTGTACAAATACTAGTAGAGGTCTTATTTATAGTCTGCCAGTTCTCTTGTGTAGCCTTGTTATACTCGTATATTGTTCTAGTGATCTTCTTTTTACGCCTTCTGCAATACTAATCCTATCAAGTAGTTTTTCAACCTGCATTTTTTGTGTCAATTAGTGCGTGATCACTACAAGTAACATAGTCCATGCTATGAATTTTAGCTCTCGATAACATGTCTGTCAGACCTTCTGACAGCCAGATCTGATTGATTCTGGTTTTAGACCTACAGTTGGTGCCCTTAATATCAGGTTCAACTGATGAAAACGTCCTTAAAACCTTGACATAACAACTAGCTGTATAAAGGTAATCTTTTTTGCATGGGTTTTGTGTTAACCCCCATTTGTCCAGTGCTGGATCCAGAATATAGTTGAAATCGCCCATTATAATGAACTGTGTTTTGGTAGTCCTCTTTATATACCTCTTAACAATTTCCTGTTGAACCTGTGAATATTTGCATTGTATTTCGGGGAATCCGAGATATTTAGGGATCCAATTGGTTTCAATTTTTTTGGGCATATGTACATATGTCAATTTTCAATTGGAAATATGTCCAAAAATAATTTAAACAAATTGGACATAGTGACGTGCCATCCTAGGAGATATTCGCATAGAATTCATTTGCATATTTCCACGCAATAATCACGTGCTTTAAAATTTTTTTGTGAGTGAACCACGTAGCGGTAGTCGCAATTGTCTGCAGTTTTTTCCGAATGCCGATGCGTTGTAAGTTGAGAAATACGTAATACTGGCACCATCAATGATGGAATATATAAAGATAATTAAATTATCACCAATAAATAATGCAATGAGTCATATGATAAAAAAAAAAAAAAACAATGTAACGTTACGTCAAATTAAAAAAGATTGCATAGTTAAGATTAATAGAATTTATTATAATGATTTTAATAAATTCAGATTATTTAATTATGTAAATATTTAGCTCAAATTGAATAAAGAATAATTTTCGCAACTGAGTCATATGATATGACATCTTGCATTCACAGAGTCATATAGAATTACATTTAAATTCATATGACTCGTCGGTTAAAATGGATAATGATTTTGCCGTATTATAAAAAACAGTCGAATCACTTTAATTATACGAAATTATTAATTGTCCAACTAAATAGATACAACATATAATAGATAACGAAATCAAAATATTGATAAAATAAACCCTATTCATATCAAGTTTAGATGTGAACCACTATTTCTGATTTATCTTAAATTAAATAGAAATGGAATCAAGGTTTAAATTAAAGTTAGTCAGATCATAACAATAATAAACAGAATAAAAAAAAAAAGAATTACGATGAGTCAGGAGCTTTATTATTGAAATTTAATATAATTATACCGTATGCAGAAACAAATATCTTACGTAATTGGAAATATAGAGCCAACTCTCCTTACACAGGGATAACGTTATGAGTTATATAAGCAAAGTGCTGTATAACCGGTAAACCGTTTTATATTATGCATAACCTTCCATTTGCATAAATTAGTACGTATGAGAATAGCAGAAGTCACAATATTATAATTATATAAAATGGCCAGTTGGTCTAATCTCTTTCTGAAGAGATAGTTGAACCATTGTCAAAATAATGACTTAGCCTAATAAACAAACGAAACGGTACGTATGCAAAAAACAAACGCAAACCTCAGATTCGGAAATTAAACTTAGTTTACAGTTTATTAATTTTCCGTAATTGGCTATTCATTTATGTGTATACACAACGACAATGGACAATGGATAATAAAACCCGATAAGTAAATAAAATAAACAAACAAAACCACTGAAACATCATATAGATAATCAACGTTGATACTTCTGAAGATGCATCATCACAGACATCACAGATTCTCAAGAGATATTTCCTTCTTTAAAAGAATTCAGTAATAGGTCACACGATTTTCACATATAAAAGCAAGGCGATAGATACTACCGTTATCTTTAAGTTGCCTAAATAAAAGTTTTTTTTTTTTTTTGAGCATTAAAAAATGACAATTGAAAATAACAAAATAATTGAAGACTCCTTATATCCTAGTTTTCTCGACGTCGAGAAGTCAAGCAAGTAGTGATAATAAAGAAAAAAAATTGATTCCGACAAAAAAGTGAAGACTTTCAATGAAGCAGATTCAAAAATTACCAAAATTGAATTTCCGTTGAACTTTGATTGCCGCAAAGTTCAACCTAACCAAGTATCTCGCATTAAGGTACCGTAACTTTAAATTGAATAATGAACCATTTCAATATATCTGTATACTCGATATAATTGTGTTGTAACACTTTTAAAAAGATAAATTGATAAATTAATTAGTATACTGTCTTTAACCTGAAAGTTGCTCAACACTGTAACAGATTTCTTACTTAGTTGAGCTAGATCTTTATTCTCTCGTATTTCTTTGATTCTGCATTATAATTGTGAAAGCGGTGAAAATTATTGCGTAAAAAATAAATAAATAAAATAAAGTAAAAAAAAATCAATTCACGCAATTATCCCAGACTATGTGTTTGTTTTTAACCATATTAAGTTTGTGTTCTTTCCATGCGATCGTAGTGATAAACTGTCTCTCCTAAATTAATCCATAAGTTAATCCATAGGTTAATCCTTAAATTAACTTATAGTACAGAACAAACCGAATATTTTACTATATTTGAATATGCGGTGTTCTCATATAACAATAATATAAATAATACAAATTTGGTTAAGATTTTTTTATTTATTTTTCTATTAGAATATTCCCCTGTTAAATTCATGATCGATAATCGACAAACCGTTTACCATGAAACCTCTTTTTTGGAAAAATCTACCATTACGAATTAGGAAAAAAATTCATGGTGTTTTTACATACTCTATTACTCTACTATTTCCTATTCTTAATTATACTATTTTATTTTAATTAAAAAAGAGAAAAAAATTTCGAATAACCGCGCTATTATGGTTAAGGATAAATGCCATTAATATTGTATATACTTTTTCCCTTTTTGAAAAAAAGAGATTTTAAGACAACTGCCACTATAATGGCTTAGACAAATGTAACTCCGATACGTGTCAGTAATAACGTGTATAATTTTTTTCTTTCTTTGTTAAAAAACAAGTTTTTTATTTTTACATAGTCATCGCTAACTAACTAATTATATAGCTTAAAGTAAATGCTATTTGACATAACATGTATGCTGATACAAAATATTTTCGGATAGCTGCCACCACTGTGTCTTAACATATGTACCTGTTGCAATCAGTATGTACGATGTACTGTACATAAAGATCACTGTCGATCCAAATATAATAAATTTTTTAAATCGGTAAATAATAAATATAGAAATCTGTGTAAAAATGTTAAAAGTATTATTAAAATATTATCTTTTTTGGAATAATACCTGATCGCTACAAATTACTTATTTTTTTTCTTAGCATAAGCTTATGACAAATACTATGTACTCTAATATTATTAATATAACAAGCATACAAATTCTTTTTTTGAAAAAAAATTAGTTTAAAATAACTTCTATCAATATATCTTAGATAAATGCCGCTACAAGATAATATCAGCACGTATGCGTATGTACGTAAAGATTACTGTCGATCGATAAAAACTTTAATAAATCGGTAGATATTAAATATAGAAATCAATATTGCAATGTACTAAAATCTGGTTATTTGTTAAAAAAAATAAAGATTAAAATTTTTTTTCTTATTTATTAATACCTTATAATTTATTTTAATACCTTATAATAAAACCGTAACAACTTTCTAATACAGTATAGTCTTTTTTAAAATTGTGTAAATT
>QKWP01001224.1:100066-114675 GCA_003550325.1 Gigaspora rosea | reverse complement strand
TTTTTGCTATTGAATCAAATTTATCTGACCTAATTAGCAACTCGACTAAAATCTCTGAACTAAATTTAACTTGAAATCAATTCGTTTATAATAGATTTGCTACAGTTTGGTCATATGTTCGTTTAATTTGCCTCTCTTCTGGAGTCCTGGAAAGTGATGTTAACCAGATAATTAACTTCGAACACCTAAATATTTATCTATTAAAATAGAATTAAATATTATATTAATTGTAATATAGAAAAATTTTTAAAATATAACCACTAGAGCAATTTTACTATATAAGTACTATACGTACTGTGCTAAAAAAATTTGGACATCATATAAATGGCACATTGTGGGGTGAGATCAACTATGTAAATCAAAATTATATATAGATGTATATCAAATTTTATAAATACATATAAAAAAATGGTCGGGTATTTTTAGATATTTGGCGTATATGACAACTTGTTTTTATTTTTTTTATATATGAATTGATTCTTAAGTGTCACATCAACAACTTTACGTTATTTATTTTTATGTTTTAAATCCAGTTTTTGAAAAAACAAACCTGTACGATTTTCAACTTTAAATTTTCTAATCGTTAATTGTGTTTCTGTACTAATAAGTAAAACAAGTAAGGTTTTACTATACGAATGTAAAATATTATAACGTAACTTTGTTTGTAATGGCTTAATATTATTCTTTATCATAAATTTATTTTATAACAATGCGTATTTCAATCTAACTATCTAAATAAAGTTAGATTTAAAAGATGGGAATTTATCGTTCGAACAAACGTCGATATCAAGCAAGACAAGCTGCTCAGAAAAGTTTAAAAAGTCAGGAAAAAAGGCGTAAACAGCGCAAAATTCAAGAAATTAATGAACAATTGGACAATATTAACTACAATGAATTAAATACAACCAACAAAATAATAAAAAAGTTTGTCGAATCAACTGTATCGGAAAAAAAGCGGGTTGGTTTAATTTCTGATATTGAACTATTACCTTCAAGGCAGATATCTGCTGCTACCCATTTATTCGAAACCAGCGATGTCATGTTATCATATTGGACATTTGGACAATTTGGACATTTGGACATTTGGACAATGTCCAATTGTCCAAATAATTTTGATTGGACATAGTAACTTTTTTTATTGGACATTAAAAAAAATTAATTTAATTTTGGCCTAAATTAAACTTAATTTAGGCCAATATTTACTAAAACAAAATAATTTAATATACTGTATATTTAAAAAGTATACTGATAATAATAATAATTATTATTATTATTATAAAAATATGCATATGTACATATATATTCATACTATTGGATCAACTTAAATTCCATTTTACTTACAATATTTATATTTGATATTGGCTAATAAAATATGATTAATTAAACAGAATTTTAGAAACTATAAAATGATTGTATGTCAAAAGAATAATAACAATAGTTGATTTTATTTTTAATTTTAAAATAAAGGCATATTATAAAAGAAAACACACCAACACAAAAAAATCAGGAGTGGTTTATTTTTAGATATCCACAATCAACAAATGTCGCTACATAGTAAAGTCTAAATTTTACTAAGCAAATCGAAAAAGTCGATTAAGTAACCTTATTCAGCAGGTCAAAATACACTTACCACAAAATTTTCATAAGCATTGGAGAATTTTTTATTAATTGACTTTTGATTTTTACGTTTGACGGAAAAATTATAATTTTTTAAAAAATATATTCGCCCCACAATTGACAAACGTTGTTACATAGTAAAGCCTAAATTTTACTAAGCAAATCGATTAAAATCGATTAAGTAACCTTATTTAGCAGGTCAAAATACACTTATCACAAAATTTTCATAAGTATTAGAGAATTTTTTATTAATTGACTTTTGATTTTTACGTTTGACAGAAAAATTAATATTTTTTAAAAAAATATTTTCGCCCCACAATCGACAAACGTTGCTACATAGTAAAGTCTAAATTTTACTAAGAAAATCGATGAAAATCGATTAAGTAACCTTATTCAGCAGGTCAAAATACACTTTTTACAAAATTTTTATAAGTATTTGAGAATTTTTTATTAATTGACTTTTGATTTTTACGTTCGACGGAAAAATTAAAATTTTTTAAAAAAATATATTTGATGAACATAAAAATTAAAAGTTAAATCATATTATTAAAATTGGCCAATAAAATTATTGGACAATTGGACATATGTCCAATTGACAATTTGGACATATGTCCAATAATCTTACAATTTATTTGGACATTGTCCAATGCCTGAAGGTCCAAAAAATTATTTGGACATTTGGACTGTGTCCAAATGTCCAATTAAATTTATTTGGACCTTGTCTAATGCCAACCCTGTTCGAAACAATGCGCTATTCACAAGGACCTAATAAAAATGATATCTTATCACCTTACCTTCAAGATAAAGCCCGAAATTATATTGATCAAACTTTAAGCATAATTCTTCAGTCAAATCTTTGCAAATAACAAATAATCAACTAACATTGGATAACCAAAAGCTTAATAAAAAAAAATGGCAAGTTAATATCTAAAATGAAGTCATTAGGATCTGTTAAAAGGCATTTGTGTGATCAAAAAGCTCATCATATTTCTCAAGTCTGTTCATTAGTTAGAAAGTACTCTATATTACTGGATGCATTTAAAAAAAGCAAGTAAAAATGCTTTTTAAAGTTAATAAATGGGTATATTCTTCAGATACAGTTTGGTTAGCAACAAAGATTTCGCAAGTAGAACAGGTTTCAGTTCGTTCTACAACTGAGAGTTTGAAATTAATATATGAATTCTTAGTTGGTGAACCACCAAAACAATGGTTTTCTACTTCTACTTTGGCAACGTGGCATAAGGATGTATCACAAATTCAAGTTAAAGAACTTCTTTTTTGCGCACAAAAAGTATCAAGTTATGGAGTAATGATTGATGAATCTACAAGGGGTGAAACAAAACAATTTGTTGTATGCTTGATGTTTTGGAATTCTGATAAGAATTTTCTAGTTGCTCAAATAACCCATCTTAAAGATATTAAATGCTGTAATGGTGAAACAATTGCAAAAACCGTTAAAGAAATAATTCAAGCCTCTAATTTAGATGTGCAAAACTGTTTAGTATAGTTAACAGACAATACAGCATATTTAACTGGAAAAGATAAGGGGGGCTATTTCATTATTTACAAAACAAACAAATGCATTAACAGTTCGGATTGGATGCAGTTTGCATATTCTACATATAATTTTAACAAACTTCGAGAATAAAGCTTTTTGAAAACTACCATCATCTATTGGATTTCAAAAGATAAAACATCCAGCTATGCTTCTTATGCTTGCTTGGGATTTGTATGATAGTTACAATTCGTCAGATAAAGATCAACCAATTGGAATAACTTCAAAAATAATTAATAATTTATACACTCTTTTCTTGGATTTCATTATAGTAAATATCAATTTCCATTTCGTACACATTGGAAATATGAATTAATTGCTGCTAAGCAGTATTTAGAACGATACGGAGCACATATTAAATTTACATCACAGTTTATTACAATGCTTGAAAAATGCAAAAATACTCCAAAAGCATATTTAGAAAAACGGAAACTATTTAATTCTTGGTTATTGGATCCAATTGTTAATATGCAAATTAAGATATTAGTTCGATTTGGAACTTGTTTTTATGAACCTTTATTACAATTTTTTACTGGGAAAGATCCAATTCCATGAATTTTTACTAGAAATACATTAGTAAAATTGCCATTTGGAAGAAGAGCACATGAAATGCCAAAGTAAAGTAAATGAATGGTTAAATTATTTAATTGAAATAAAAAATAATTACTATATATTTTTTTGCAAATGAGTTAAATGAGGTTCTTGATTTGTTGAATGAGCAAGAATTTGAAAAGATTATTCAAGATTTAGAACAAGGATTAGAAAAAGCAATACACGTCACTCTGGTTATATCGACACTCTCCAGCAATGGAAAAATTGTTGATATATCCAGATGTCAGTTTAATAATTATACTAACATTATATTGATATTGTGTAGATATTCGGCTTAGGCAGAGGTAAATTTTTTTGTTTTCACCATGCTTATACTAAGAATAATAAACTTGGCAAAATGAATTTATTTTAGCACAAAATGAATTTGTTTTATGTTTAGCATAAAATAAATTCATCATATATTTGCATAAAATGATGAAATGAATTTATTTTATGCTTATTGTTTTATGCTAAGCTTAGTATAAAGCAAATTTAAAAAATTAATTTGATTGGTACACCTATAACGACAGTCAGTTTATAAAAATTGTCGCTATATCCAGCAATAAAAATTATCTTAAATAATTTTTTAATATTAAAATTGTCATTATGTCGTTATAACCAATATCTCTTATGATTGTCGGTATAACCAATGAATTTTTAACATTATAGATTTTTTTTTGAAAAAAGTGTCGATATAACCAGAGTGACGTGTAGAACATTATAAAAAATGGATGATGCCGTGGTATCATTTACCACTATCAATTTGTAATTTGGAAGGCGACTCATGTTAATCTTTTGCTCATTCATTTATATATGTGGCTTTAGGAAATACTTGGTTAAAACCTACAACAGAATAAGAAATTAATTATGTGAATTAATTACAGGAAGATTTTAAAGTTAAAAATTGTAATGATTTTGGATTATACAAAAAAATTACTGAGGACATAAATTTTCAATGTGAATTTGAGGACTATTGTATTACTAAAAATTCCGTATTATATAAATTTCCACAAATTTATGAGTTTGTTAAAACCTATATATATTTTATTGTAATATATCAACAGCAAGTTGAGGGGTTGTTCAACAAGCTCTATATAAAAACTAATTCAAGTATGACACCTGAATTTAAAGAATCAAGATTACGATTATTTTCATGGACAATCGATAAGGAAAATTTTAATAATAGTTTAAAAGAAATTCGAAAAGAAAAAAAAACTATTAACTGAAAACCAACTACCAGTTCAACAAATGAATAAAGAGCATCTATTCTGGCAACTTCTTCCTGAATAATTAACATTACTATTTTTTATTGTTATATTGTTTTTTTTATATTTTTTTTTCAATTACAATATACAATATATTGTTTTTTTTTTAACCCCTCTCGCTTGAGGTTTTATTCTCTCACTTGAGGTTTCAATCCCTCTCTTGGGGTTTCAATTCCTTGGTTGAATTTTCAATCCTCAAATACATCATGATGTTCAAATAAGAAGCATAACTCGCTATAAAAATAAAAATAAAATATGATGCTAAATAAGTAACATATTTACTCAAAATAACATGCACCTGTGTGTTATTTTGAGAAGATGCATATTATTTCGAATATGCACATGGGCGTTATTTTAGAGTAAAGGTCTAATTTCTAAAAATTGTGCATTATATATGTGTGATGCAAAAAAACCTGTATTTCTTAATTTTATATATAGCCTTTCTGATCTAAATCAGATTTTTTGACTAAAAAAATTCTTATTTCTGCTTGTTATTTGAATTTATTATTTCAGCAGATTATTAATTCAGTATTTGAAATGTGCGTTATATTAGGACACACATGGGCGTTATTATAAAACCAACATGCAATTTTAAGAAAATGCAATTTTCGAAATAACACCCATGTGCGTTATTTCAAGTAAATACAGTAATAAAAACTAAATGTAAATTTAATCATAACATTATTTCTCACTTGGAGAGATGAGCTACTGCGAATCGTTAATTACTTTGGAACATTATAAGAGAATTTAGAGATCTTGGGCCTTTTCCTATTATATATCCATATGACAACTATGTGACATTCTTTTGTTTTAATTTTTTTCCTTATTTGTTTTCAAATCTATCCTTTTTCCTTGATCTCTTAAGTTATTTTTCCTAAGCAGACATTTCACCAGGTCATCAAATACTTCTTTACTAGTTTGTATTACTAAGATAGAGTAAGTTATAGTTATTGTATGAGTTGTAGAAAATAACTAAATTTGCACAGATTAACCTGGGTCATATGGATGAAGGCAATGTGACACAAGTTAATCCATGCAAATTTAGTTATTTATACAATCCTATATAATAACTATATTATTCTATGGGTTTGACGTAACAACCCGTACCTCATTAAAAGCCATTTTAATATTACCGTCATAAAATATTAAATATACGCATTATATAACAGTGTAAATAAAAAAAATCTATCTATGATTCAAATAATAAATTCTTTTATGCAAAATATCAAACAATTAAATCAAAGTTCAGTGTTAACCTAATAAAGTAAAAAAATCACAATAATTTTTTTTTTAAAAAAAACTAAATCTAATCTAAAAGCAAAAATAGTGGTGGTGGTGGTGGAGGTGATGGTGGTGATGGTAGTGGTAGTGGTGGTGGTGGTGGTAGTGGTGATGGTGGTGGTGGTGGTATAGAAATTTTTTAAAAAAAAACAAAAATTCAATAACATAACCTCGTTCAGTGAAAATTATATAAAGAAAGTAAAACAAAATAACATATGACTCGGTATAATTAGAATTTAAAGAAAGAAAAAATTTAATAACGTGCAATCTGCCCAAAAAGAATTTTAATAAAATACGAATCTGTCTAATAAAAAAATTTAAAGAAAGCAAGGCTTAAATGTGAAGATCTAATAATATATGACTTATAAAATAAATTTTAAAAAAAAAACCAATAAATAAAGAATTTTAAAGAATAAAAGTGAAGATCTAATAATGTATAACTTACCCAATAAAAATTAACAAAAATTCAACAATAATGTAAACGCAATTCTATTTAATAAGAATTTAAAGAAATAAAGTCCTAATAATTTTTCCAAGACAATTTTAAAAAAGTGAAAATAAAATAATGCTGACATCATCCAATAAAAATTTAAAATGCCCTAATAATATGAATGTCCCAATACTTTAAAATGTGAAAACAACTTTAATAATAATAAAAATAAATAATTAAATAGGAACACTTTCATATTTGATAAAATATGAAAGTGTTCCATTTAGTTATTTTTTAAATACATATTGTAAATGAGTAAAAAAAGCACGACAATAATTTATTATATGTGATGGGTGTGGCGATATAGAGAAGCTATTTGGTTGTCACCCCCAAGCAGCATGTCTAGATTTCAAATTCCACTAGAAATGAATTGGAAAATAGACCTGTATTACAGTAACATTTGTTTATCGATCGGTTAGATATATTACTTGTAACCTTGGTACCACTATCTTGAATAGGAGCTTTGGCGTAGTTGTGTAAATTACACAGACAAATTCAAGAGACCAAACAATTGAAACCCATTCGGCAAGACCTGAGTAGAGAGGTAGCTGGACTTTCGATAGTATTAGGGAAAAGGATCTTAGTGGTGACTGACTGGAAAATCTGGACATGCAAGAGCCCCTATGCAAAGGAGACACACAAACCTGGCCACCAGAGTCACACCAGAAAAAAAATTATTTGTTATAGAAGCATGAATCAAGACAAGAAGACATTAGGCACCTAAAGCCTAGTGGACTGATCCTTCTAGGCCAACTGAATTGGTAGTCTGGAATGACTGGAAAAAGGATTTAAAGAGTAACTGACTGGGTACTAGGGTTTAGTGAACTTCGCAAAGGCAGATAGAACTAATCAGCCAATAAGAAGTGGAAACATGGAGCCGTGTACGTGTCAAGACCCAATGGAGCTTCCATATGGGATTTCAAATGCTAAAAGGATTTGGGACCACCAATATGGGTATATGCTTGTATAAGTGCATGCAGTAGTGATTGGGTTCTTCCTAGCCTCATGATGCTATCCAACTATATTCAGTACTAGAAGCATTTGTGAAACATGCCCAGATACCTTGCTGCCATAGCAGGAAGTACAGTTGTTTGCATATTTCCAAATTCGAAATGTTAAATCCTGGGTCCTCAAGTCGCAGGAAACCCACTAGTTGCAGAAGCATGCAGGCTTGAGATACTTACCAAAAGTGGTAGAGGCAGCTGCATGGCTTGAGATACGAACTGCTGAGAAGTATGCTAGTAAGGGATTTTCTGGGTAACTGAATTTCAGGTACACCAACTTGGGAGCATTAAGCACCTATCTGGCAATACACACCAAATTGAAAGTGATGAATTAGGAAATGTGATTAAAGTGGCGGACATGTGAATATTGATAGTTGGTTGAAAAAGGATATACAAATCCAGGTCAACTATATAAATGGGAATATAGAAGGTGCTGGTTGGTTTTAGCTATAAATAAAAGGTTTATAGCCTGAAGTCCTAGTCTCAATACTTGTATATAATATGTATGTATTTACGGCACTACCAAATATTAATCTACTTAAGTATTAATAAAGTTTGGAGCAGGGCTACACAGTGGCTACACCCTAATATTAAAAAAAAATTTATTATATGTGACCCAAAATCCTCAACATCTTTTATTTAACTTTGACTTCTTGGACAATCAATAGTTTCCAATTGGTATTCATACTACAATTTAGAGATAGGTCATCACTAATATCTTTACAATCTGCCAGTTTTGTGTTATTTACTTTTTTATTGATATATTTTCCTATCCCTTAAACTGTAAGCAATTCCAGGCAAATTTGCCTGGAAAATTGCTATAAATATACTTATGATCTACTTTTTTTAAAATTTAAAATATTTAATTAAAATTTTTTTTAATAATATTTAAAAATAAAGATTATATTATAGTAGTATTTAATTTTATATTATAAGAAAAAAAGTTTAAGTTGTTTATAAGCTAAAAATAGACAAATTTTGAAAAAAATTTTAGCCAAAAAAATTATTTACTAATTCTTGGCGAACTCTATAAATATTATCTCTAGCCTCTTGTTTTTAATATATATTGTAGTTTATAAAAAGGATTACAACTTTTATTATTGCAACATTTGTGATTTACTTGTAAAAATTAAGACTTGTATTAGAAGTAAAATTTTTTTTATAGACGGGAACATATAAAATTTAAGAAAATCTAAAGAAAAATTTTATAGTAAAAATTTTAAAATAAAAACTTTAAACTTTTATTACTTTAAAGGTTATTAATAACTTTAAAAAATTTTCATAATAAAGTTTATAAAATATATTTTAAAGAAAATATTCTATAAATAAAGTATACCCTATATTCTTAATAAAATTTTATTTTATTTAAAAAATTGTAAATATTTCTAAAAATTCCAGGCAAATTTGCCTGGAATACAGTTTAAGGGATAATGAACAAAATGCTAGTTTGTGCAACTTTATTTAACTACATATTACACATTGTCTAAAGATCGTTACTGTTTATACTATTTTTCTTGCTAACCTTCTCACATTTACTTAACATATCACATGATATTATTTTAATCTTCTGATGCTCATATTCTGTTATGTTGATTGGGCCTTAAACAATTCAATCTTCCTCTTTAATATTGCATACATAGCTTCGAGAGTTCCAAAGCATTCAGATAGTTTACTATGTTCAACAAATTTAAATTCTATTTAAATACTATTTCTTATCTTTAATTGTGGCTATTTCATTTTGATGACAGGTTCCAGATCTGTATTGTTTATATGAGTTAGTTACCTTTAGGATTTGGTGTACGCTATCCAAAAATTTTATATTTACTAGCAGATTTTTGGTAGAAATCAGATGCCTTACGTATGTTCATTCCAGCTTCAATTCCAATTTTATCATGATACCCAGTATTATATAGCCTATCAAAGCGATCCAGCTTTACAGGCATTTGATAGTCAATAAATGCCTTAGTTTCGTACTTTTCAATTTCAGTTCTATTTTGGTAAGAGTTGCCAAGTTCATTATCCTTTTAGTACAATCTATCTTCAAATGCTTAATATTCATCCTTTTTGACTCAAAGCCTAGCCAATTTTCTGTGGTCAAATATATTTGCTATCATAGCAATTGCATCGTTCTTCTACAATTATTTTACTACCAACTCCCATTGCCTTTGGTTTATCTTCTGCTACAATCCAACCAGTATTGTTTATATCTATAAGGTTTTGACACTTTATAAGTATATGTAATTCATTTTTTCTAACTTTTATTCTATTTAGATATTTAGATAGTAAGGAACAGAACTATATTTTCCTTAGTTTGATACTTCTTTGCTGATTTTTGATAACCAACGAATGTTGATTGTTCCTTCTTTTTAATACCAACTTATTTTAATAGCTATAAAAAATTCCAGAGAACACAGGTGCTAGAATGTTATTATTAATAATTGTTATTTTATATTCTTCTTTACTAATTTTGTCTCTATTTGGGTGACTACATCCAAGGTCAAATAAGTTTCAAATATCATCTAGTGGATCCTCCAGGTCATTTATTATAATACTTTTAGAGTACTGCTATTTACATCATGGTTTTTGCTATTTGCACCATGAATTTTGTATAACATTAGATCATCAATCAACCTTTTCTATTTGCACCATGGCATGGTTATATGAAAATTAAAAAATCTTATTTTGCACCCCTACATGTTGTTAATCTACAAAAAAAGGTGAGTTTTTATTGGTACAACATGAAATAGTTCAAGATTATACAAAATTGCAAAAATCTGGCCTAATTATGTTAAGGCCTTAAAAAATTAGGGTAAGCTGGCCCGCATTATAAGTTAGGGTTATGGTTGGCCAGCATTATAAAATTAGATTAGCAAGCCTACTAGATTAGGTTACCAAAATAAGATTTGTGTAATGTTACATGACATTAGCAGTGTGAATAACTGTTAATCTACAAAAAAAGGCGAGTTTTTATTAATGCAACATAAAAATAGTCCAAAATTACACAAAATTGCGAAAATCTGGTCCGCATTATGTTAAGTGCTTAAAAAATTTGGGTAAGGGTTGGCCTGAATTATGAAATTAGGGTTAGGGTCGGCCCGCATTATAAAATTAGGTTAGCAGGCCTACTAGATTACCAAAACAAGATTTGTGTAATGTTATACAACATTAATAGCGCGAATAACTGTTAATCTACAAAAAAGATGAGTTTTTATTGGTGCAATATGTATTACCATAGTGCAAATAGAAAAGATTGATTGATGATTTAATGTTACATGGAATTCATGGTGCAAATAGCAAAAACCATGGTGTAAATAGCAGTACCCTACTTTTATCGAGTATTCTTTTTATTTTTATTTTTCTGTTCATTTCTATTATTTTAACAATTATTTGTCCTTTTTTTTTGTGCCTTTTGTTCATCATTTTTAGGGGTTTCTTTTTCTTGTCTTTCATTTTCTGAACCAACATTTGGCAAAGAGTTAATAGGCTTCAATTTTTTCTTTTCACCTTTGTTTGAGTTCATATAACTATTGGTTTCATTTTGAAAAGTATAGTTAACCTAGTTCTATCCAAGAGGCATATTATTCTTTTTTGATAGTCCACCAAGCTATTTTTATGGGTCAACTATGGAGAAACAACTATAGTATTTGATGCAATATTATAAATAGCACAAGGCCACGCACAGCCAGGTTGTGCACAATTATTAATTTATATATTGGGCCCTTTTTACGGCTTTTTGAAAGTGCTTGGAATGAATTATTGGATAAACAACAACAAATTAGGATGGAAATCTTGCTGAACATCTGGGCCTTTACTACTTTGGAATATTTGTTTCTAACCCTTGATAAACAATGAAATGACAACAACTTATTTCTATAGCACCCTGCATTTGGGTTAGTAACTCTAAACTTCAATTGTTTATTAGCACTGGGGTACAAAAGTTTTGCTGAAATTTATAAACAAAACTTGTATCTGGGCTACTATCATCTTCTCATCTACTGATATGAGGTCTAGTATTTCTTCTAGTCTCCTACTATATAGCTGCTATTCCCATTAGATGAGTACTAATTACAGATTTTTGATAATGCCCTGAATGTTGTTAGTTTTGAAAGAATGATTAATAGTCTTTAACCAATCTATTGGATTCTGATTTTCTCTGAAAAATGTAGTATATTCACAAAGTTAATTTCTTTAATATAGTTATTTTTGTATACTTGATACAAACACTGAATATTAATTGTAGAAGTTGTTGAAATTTTTGTTGAAAACTTCTTTTCTGACTTTTATGTCCAATATCTCCATTATTATTATCGATATCCAAATAGTATTCCATAATTTTTAATTAAAAATCATTTGAATTTTTTTTTTGTATAATGTTCATTTCACAAAATTAGCACCAAATGTTATGATTGATGGAAGAGCTTGATAGGGTATTGCACAAATTTGGCTTCAATTGTAAACAAATAGTGATTAAAATTAAGGTTAAATAGTTTAAAACAAGAAACAAACACATATAGTTTTGAATTATAAGGTTTATCTTTATTTATGTAAATCAATACATTAGATTATTATAATAATACTAAATACTATCTGCTATTATTCTCTACTTTTCTAAGCAGAAACTAAACCTTTATATACTTTTAATTTGTATGGGCTTTAATCTCTCAATTGAGGTTTTAATCCCTTGCTTGAGATTTTAATTTCTCGCTTGGGGTTTTCAATTCCTTACTTGGGTTTCAATCCTCACTTGGGGTTTCAATACCTCGAATACACCATGATGCCCAAATAAGAAATGCATAATCCACTATAAAAATAAAAATATAATATTATACTAAATAAGAAATAGGAATTAAATATAAAATTTAATCGTAACAACAGATCAATTCACTAGATCAAATATCAAAGTTAGATCATTTTGTTAATTTATTTTATGTATTTATAAAACCAAATTTTCAAATATGAAAAAATCCAAACATATTAAAAAAAATAATTTAAATGTATGAAAATCTATTGTAAATGCACAAATATAATAATTTTTAAATTTATAGACTTTTATATATAGAGAAGTTTGTCAATAGAATATTATAAAATTAATTTTTTTCCAATAATCAATTTTGATTGCTAAAGGTACTACATAGATTATAGAGTTAATTGACCTTAAGTCATTTTATCTGGTATCAACATTTTGATTTAAGTTATTTCAAGTCATTTACAATCACATCATTATTTTGGATAATACAAAGGAACATGCATAAATTTACTCTACATGATCTCTTCAGAATTGAACAAAATTAACTTCTATTGGTTGTGTACAAACAATTTATAAATTTCTTTCATAAATTTCTTCAAAATTATTATTACAATTAATCACTTGCTTTATTTTTTGGTCAGATTAGGACCTGAACATCTCTCATATAGGTCATAACTAGATTTTGGCCAATTTTGGTCCAATTTGTGACAAAATATATTTGTTTAAATAACTTTTGATCTAGTGATCAAAATTGAATGAACTTTTTTTTGTTAGATGCGCCTTACCAAGAGCTTCATTTTAAAAAAATATTTGTTCAAATTAGTATACTAGATGCCAAGATAATTGGCAAAAACTGTTTTTTGCTTCTCAAATTTTAGGGGTTTTTGTTAAAAAAAACAAGTATAACCTCTATACTAGATGTCCAGGGTTCTAGCAGTTTACAAAGTTCTAATAAAGCTTTATTGTTATCTTTTTAGTTTGTAAAAGTTTCATAAATTTGTTGAGCTGATGGGCAGTTCTTTGGTTCTTTATCTCAGCATTTTTTCATAAGATCTACATAGCATGATTTGGCATCTTCAATATTTGGGTGTAAATTATTTAAGCATATTTGAAACTAAAAATTTAGTCCAAATTGTTGATTATAAGTTATAGGTTTACCATATAAAATTTCCCATATGATTATAGCAAATGAATAAATATCTGAAGCAGTAGTATACTAATTTTTTTTTAGAGTTTCAGGTACAATATAAGGTAAAGTTCCAAAAATTCTATTCGACTTTGATTTTGACATATGGGGTATTACATATTAAAACAGTTCTTTTTTACATGTATTTTATTTTGAGATAATTGAGTTTAATCATTTGTTTTGATTTTCAGACTGATCTGGGATTAATTAAATTTCACAATTTTGATTAGTTAAATGTAATAGATGACTATCGGGTAATCTCATAATGTGTTGGCCTTACAAGGCCTCGTGTAATTTTTCTTTTACAATTATCTTGATTATTATTATACAAATCGACTTTCAAAAAAAAACTCTTTCCGTCTATCAATTGTACACAATTTTTTCTAACTAATTTTTTAAAAAAAACTGCTATAACTTAAAATATTACTAAGTTAACTTGATCTTTACATCTAAATAAACTTGCTCTTCTTTTAAAAATACATATAATATCAAATTATTACTGTTAAAACTTTTAAACTCACCAACCAAAGGCCCTCTGGCCTAAATTTGTATTTTCTACAAAATACACTAAAAACAGTATTCTAAATCTATTTTACAAGCTAAAGAAAAGTTAAAGAGCTTATCTTTCTCATCATAACAAGCTGTATTTTATGCTTGTAGGCCTAAAACTAACCGAGATATATTAAAATATCTTTAATTTTTTCTTTAATTTTTTACCTTTTTTTTTCCCCCTTTTTTCTACTACAAAAAACTCTATAGGCGTTTTTCGTGTAACATAAAACTGAGTTACCCACATTTTTCAATAACCCAGAATTATTGGTTCCTCATTAATTGCACAAATTATTAATTAATTATACACAAAACAAATATTTG
>QKWP01001224.1:63670-84467 GCA_003550325.1 Gigaspora rosea | reverse complement strand
AAAAAAAAAAAAAAAAAAAAAAAAAAAAAAAATACTTATATACTTGCTTACTACAGTAATACTAATCTTACCAACTAATTATACTTATATCACATCATTGAGTGCATTGTTAATTACCTCTTTCTTACGATTTTTGCAGGGCTATCCCCAAATTTCCAGATCAAATGCATCAGATCTAAGTCGGCGTTTAGCTCTAGTCATTAGCAGATCCTATAGCAAAATTATCAGCTGGGATTATTTATTTAGTAGAATTTTTATGATCTTGGGACAAAATGATCAATTTCGATCCAGCTTATCATGATTCTGATGCACCCTGACCAGTGTTTAAAATTCAGATCTAAACTATATACACAGCGTACAAGAATTGGAAAGGTTTTGAGTGCACAAACAACCAACCTGTTGCACATGTGTGCATTTAAAAAAAATTTTTTCATGCACATATATTTTTATCACACATGTCCTTATAATATTTGCTGCTGTGAAATATAAATAAACTCTTTAATTATATTAATATTGAAGTAGTAAAAATCTATTTTAAGTGCACTTTGTAAAAATACTACAATTACCTCTTTGAATCTTAGTAGCAATATGATTTCTGATAGAGGTGCAAAAATATTAGCTGATTCGCTTTGTAAAAATACCTTTCTGACTCATTTAAATCTTAATGGAAATATTTTTGATCGTCTATATGATTGGAATATATAGCCAGTTTGTTTACTCGATTGTTGCATGCGAATATTCTATGATTATATTATCATAATGGTTTGTTATAGATTATTACTACATTTTTGAGACTTTTTTCAAATGAATAAATAAAAAAAAAAACATTATTCCTACCAAACTAGAATTTCATATGATCATATTTATTTTATAATGGCCTTAATTCAGCATCAACTCCAATAATTATTAAAATAAAATGATCTGTAATATCATACTTAGTACGTTCCAGGTTTTAGCATGACTGCATCGCGCAGCTACCCTAATTCATTTCTGTCTACTTACAAACATTTACTATTGATTATTCATATATTACTATATTATTTATAGTAATAGTGATAGTAATTGTTTAAATTAAAAAAATAGTAGATTTGCAAATTACANGCACTTTGTAAAAATACTACAATTACCTCTTTGAATCTTAGTAGCAATATGATTTCTGATAGAGGTGCAAAAATATTAGCTGATTCGCTTTGTAAAAATACCTTTTTGACTCATTTACTATTGATTATTCATATATTACTATATTATTTATAGTAATAGTGATAGTAATTGTTTAAATTAAAAAAATAGTAGATTTGCAAATTACAATATTATCATTATAACTAATAGGGGTCTTAGCTGGGTCGGGTCTGACCCAACCTGACCTGTGTCGGGTTGGGTCAGATCAAACCTGGGTTGGGTCAGACCCTGGTCAGAAAAAATCTGAGTTGGGTCAGACCCGGGTTAGAAAAAACCCAGGTCGGATCTAACCCGGGTCAGATCCGGATTAATGATGGGTCCAGATGCTGGTCATCTCAAAAGGTAAAATGACCTATTAGGTCATTTAAAATGTTAGATTAAACTAGAGATATAGTAATTTAGTTGGTCACAACTTCTTAATCGGTTATTTGAATCAAACATGTGTGTCGTATATAATTAACCAGGGTATTTAGTTGTATTAATCTATGTAAATGCAAATAATTTTTATGCTCCCAACTAACCGGATGCAAATAAATTAATATTTAAATAGTCATAAATTAAATTAATAAAAATTTTTTATATTTACAACATTAACATGATAATAGTATATCTTATGAATAGCTTATTTTAAACGTTTAGGTTAATGAACTTACCGATTGAAATTAAAAGCAATTCATGAATAGTGGTTGTACTCTAGGGTACAATCACCGGTTAAACTGTTAGGCTATCCGGATACCCGAATTATAAAATTTATAAACAGATAAATTATTGAGGTATCCGGTTAACTTAAGATGTGATATAGGATAATATAGGGTAAAATACAATTATAATAAATATTTTAATTTGCGTATTATTTATATACAAGCATCACCCGGTGTAAAACTTGCCAACATCATAAAATTTAATGTTTATTAAATAAGAACATGATTTTAATATTTCGTTTTTTTATTATATTTATTTAATAGGTCGATATAAATCAATTACACTTTAAACTTCTACTGGCTTTCAGTTTTTTGTAAGTATATAATAATAATTATTATATTATATATATGAATACATACTTGCACAGTAAGCACTTATTTTATTTTTCTATTACATCTTTACACAGTACAGAATACAATAAGAAAAGTGCAGTTGAACTCTGCGTGATAAAAGGATTATTCTAAACTATTATTGTTCCAAGTCATTTCGGAACTTACTTCAATTCTGAATTTAAACGTGTTCTTTCTCGATTTTCACCGAACATCAATTCATGAGACCACAGAATATTTACTTATTAATACAGTAATTACATTTATATTTGCAATGATCTTTTTCATTGATATTTATAAAGATAATTCTTTTATTGTTTCATCTGTTTTTTTATACACTTTATTGAGCAAGGATATGACTTTGTGACTCGTGAAATTCATTGATCTTTAGTGTAACCCGAAATTCAAGCTAAGGTTCTTTATATTGTTGTAACAGAAGAACTGCTCATGCCTAACCAATATAGGAATACCTACGAAATAATCTGTGCTACCACCAGGCTGAGCATGATGGTCATGAAAAAACCTGGAAAAGATAAATTTTCTTAAAAAAAAAATTTATAATTATCTTTTTATTAGATTCGGGTTAGATAAGACACCCGACCAGATTCCTGCTGTTGCCGAAAGACAAATGCTGGTGTGTTCTACGCGGGGAATACAAAAATTATTAATTACATTGTTAAAATATAACGTTAGCATTTAATATTTAGTGATTCATTTTTATTCACGGTTATTTATTTATTTTTTTAATTTTCTTACTTAATTGGTGATCTGCGAGTCAACCAGAGAGTGGTCATAGTGAAACGTAACGCGGATTACTTATAGAAATTAGGGTTTTGCGAATGTGAAGTGCACACATCTTAAACTTTTTTTTATACTAAGTTAATCACTCTTCTGACTTAAGAGACTTTTGTAGAGCTCGTCAAGACGCATCTAATAGTGGGTAGAGCGTTAAAATCGGCCTGGTGGGTGCTGAGATATCTTTAAAAAACGTTTCTTTTACTATGTAAATTTCTTTGCAAACAATAGTATTGCTTGTAAAGAAATTTACATAGTAAAAGAAACGTTTTTTAAAGATATCTCAGCACCCACCAGGCCGATTTTGACGCTCTACCCACCATTAGATGCGTCTTGACGAGCTCTACAAAAGTCTCTTAAGTCAGAAGAGTGATTAACTTAGTATAAAAAAAAGTTTTAGATGTGTGCACTCCACATTCACAAAACCCTAATTTCTATAAGTAATCCGCGTCACGTTTCACTATGACCACTCTCTGGTTGACTTGCGGATCACCAATTAATTATTATTATTATTATTTTCACTTTTTTTTTATTAATTGATAAATGGATAGCGGTTTTAAAATGACAAATGACATTTCACAATTCACGAATAATGCCAATTGATAATCAACATAAATTCAGAATGATGCGGAATATTATAATAATAAGGGTTTCAGAATTAAAATTTGTAAATCTTATTTTGATAAAATAAGATGTATTATTATAGATTTAAGAGATGTACCAATCTTATTTATTTTTTAATAATTAAAATTCGATGCATAAATCATGTTTTTATATTGATCAATATAGAGTTACTTTATTTGATTAATGCAACATAGCTGATAATATAAATATCTTATCCGGATATAACTGTTATCCTTTTATTTGAATAGGATATAAAACCGGTTATTAGATTTTGTTAAAGGTTACAACCTTTTGGATAAAGAGTTATCCGGGTATGAGCACTATTCATAATAGATTATTTTAAATACAGACATAGATTATCAGACTTTGATTTATTTGGATCAACAATCTTTGTGATTTTTTGGGTTTCATGAGTCCGCGAATACAACATAAATAGCCATTCCTATCTAGATTATAAAATGTTTTTATATTCACTAAGTGTTGTAAAATATATAAAATTATTCATAACTCGAATAGCTTATTAAATGCATAACCTCGAAAAAATTTGTATGACCCGTTGACCCGGGTTCAACCTGGGTTGGGTTGGGTTGGGTCAGACCCGGGTCAGGTTTGACATGAGGCGGGTCAGACCCAGGTCGGGTTTGACATAAGGTTGGTCAGACCCGGGTCAGGTTTGACATGAGGCAGGTCAGACCCAGGTCGGGTTTTGACCCAAGTGGGTCTGACCCGGGTCAGGCCCAAACCCGACCCAACCCGACCCATTAAGACCCCTAATAACTAATATCGTTAATATATATTATTAATATATTTTGTGCATTGAAATTTAAAGTTCTCTCATGCACATAATTTTTTGTGCATAAAAATTTAAAATTTTTTGTTGTACATAACTTTTTGTGCATTATTTTTATAAAATTTTAGATGCACATTTGTGCACTTAACTTGTTAAAATTTTATGCGTATAAAAATATATATGTGCACATGTGCATCATGTGCATGCCAATTTTAAACACTGCCCCTGATGCATCCGACCCAGAATTTTGTAGACTCTCTTGTATGAGTTCTTTCAATCGAATAGTGGTAGAAAATTTGAGGTAAAAGTTGCCTCGATACTTATGTATCAAGTAGCTATTAAAAGGTATCTTCCCTTTACGATGGTAGATTACTGGATTTGTGAACCAGTACAGTTCATTTTTACAAATAGAATTGCCCTAGGTAACTATATAAGCCGTCATTACCAGTACAATCAATATTTATTGGCTACATATTGGGTAAGTTATTTATTTATTCTAACTGCCACTAACTATAGTATTTGTTGACTAATTACCATAATTTACACTATTTGTACTAATTCTATGCATTTTGTACAAATGAACTAATGATTTATCGTGCGCTTAATTAAATGTATGTACATGAGAAATTTGAAACTTTCTGGTGGTTTTAAGATTACATATTTACCGACTTTTCTTCAAATTGGTAGAAATTATTGTTGCGTAATTTAACTACTACCTATATGTTTGCTACGATTTATGTTCTTTTTACGCTTGCTCTTCCCTATACTGGTGTATCATACAGGTACTACCACCAAAGCAATTTACGACTAGTGATACAAATCGATGAAAAATTTTCAATCGATTAGTTGATAGATCATTTTATCCAACTAATCGATTAATCGATTTTATTCAACTAATCGATTAGTTGGCCAATCGATTAATCGACTAATCGATTAATCGATCAGTTAATTAATCGATTGACCAATTAATCGATTGACCAACTAATCGATTGGCCAACTAATCGATTGGCAATTAATCGATTAGTTGAATGAAACTTCACATAAGGTACAACTAAACAGCCGTGTTAATATTCTTATATGACCGGTTGATTAATCGACCAATTGATTAGTCAATTAATTAATCAATCGACTAGTCAATTAAGTTGGCCAATCGATTAATCGATTAGTTGACTAATCGATTAATCAACTAAGTTGGGTCTGTAAAATTCAAATCGATTAGTTGTTAACTTTACAACTAATCGATTAATTCGATTTTTGATTTGTATTACTAATTTACAGTTTCTTAATTAAAGATTAATTATAAAACCAATCTTGATCTTTAAATATTATTAAGAATTGCATCAATGATTAATTTCTACAAATCATACAGTGATTCTGACCGTGACAATTATAAATTCTCTATGTTCTTGCTGTATAATAAATTACCTGGTTCCTTTTATGTAAATATACTTTTTGGAGTATGACTTTGGGATTTGAATGGTTTTAACATGAGAATTGTACTTACTGTATGGCAATTTACTAGAAAATTAGAATCTGACAAGGACAGAAGTGAATATATCTTGATTATAATAAGCAGTATGAGAATATAAGAGAATTTATTCCTAATGAAACTTCGGGTCTCATTCTATTGGAATTTCTTTAAGTCGTTAAGATAACTGATATTTCGACATCATTTTATCTAACATTATAACTCCAAATACTTTATTACAGAACAATAGCACTCTTGATAATGAGAAAGGAAGTACACAAATGTTTCAAGCAATGCAAATTTCTTAAAGAATTAGGCTTTTTGAAAAATTTCGAAGATCAAGAGAGTACATCAATTTGGGTTCTTTTTAATTATATATGTTATGGATCAGAGAAAATAAACGAGTTAACAAAAGATGCTTTGCAAGAACCTATACTGATTTCTTTGAATATTAGCGAAAGTAATCTTGGATTCAATGACAACTTTATAACTGTTTTTCAAGGAATCGGTAGAGAAAGCATTAGCAGATGCATTTTGCAAGAACTCTATGCTGCTGACTTCTTCTTTAAATCTTCAATATGACGGAATTCTAATGGAATATTTGCACTTGGCAACTGTTATTGAAATGAAATTGGGTTGAAAAGAATAGATATAAGGTATTCAAAAATATGTAGAGATAGGTGATTCTAATGGAATATTTGTACTTGGTAGCTGTTATGAAATGGAATTGATTGTTAATGTATTGAATTTGATTAAAATATGAGTGTGGCCAAGAGAAAATGAGACTTTGGGCTTTCAAGTATATCATTTATCATTTATCAGGTTCAGTTTATAAAAATTTATCATATATATTATTGGCAGGGCTGAGTCCAGTAAATAATAGATGAAAGAATTGAATGCTCGAAGTTTCCATTTTCTCTTAGCAATACTCATATATAATGTATATCATATTACAATAATGATTGAATCAGACAGAGATTGAGCGAAGGCCCAGGGCATATGTGTAAACAATTTTCTTATTCTTTATATTTGTTATACTGACTATCTGGAGTTCTCAATTTTTATTAGTTTTTTCACCAGAAACTATGATAGTATATTTAACTTGCCTAGAAATAGCGATGCTTAGATCAATTATAACTGGATTTTATTTTGGTTCAGCTAAGTAACTAGCGATTCTAATACTTATTCGAGTTTGAAATAAGAGTCTTTGAGATGCTTAGATCAATTATAACTTTGGATTTTATTTTGGTTAGTGATACAAATTGAAAATCGAATTTGAATTTTACAGACCCAACTTAGTTGATTAATCGATTAGTCAACTAATCGATTAATCCAATTTGCCAACTAATTGACTAGTCGATTGATCAATTAATCGACTAATCAATTGGTCGATTAATCACCGGTCATATAGGAAGATTAACATAGCTGTTTAGTTGCTACCTTACGTGTATTTTAACAAGTTTCATTCAACTAATTAATTAATTAGCCAATCGATTAGTTGACCAATCGATTAGTTGGTCAATTGATTAATTGGTCAATCGATTAGTCAACTATTTGATTAATTGATTAGTCGATTAATCAATTAGCTAACTAATCGATTAATCAATTAATCGATTGAAAATTTTTCATTGATTTGTATCACTAATTTTGGTTCAGCTAGTGACTAGCAATTCTAATACTTATTCGAGTTTGATAATATCTATTATTGTTTATATTTTTGATATAAATATACAAGCTTTAATAAATTTAAAATTAAATATTATTAATATTTTTAATAGTAAAAATTAGCCAATCAAAATTTTTTTGAGGGGATACATGGCCATGTGGGTGCGCAGAATTCCTAAACCTTTAAATTAAATATACATTTTAATCAATATTATATATTTTATTATATATTATTATATATTCTTTATGAAAAAAATGAAAAAAATAACAAAAAAAAATAAAACCAAAAAAACTAAACCTGAAAAAATAACCAAAAAAATGAAAATGAAAAAATAGTAATATTTTAAACTACTTTCACACTTCGTCGCATAATACTAGCTTTATATACCTATTTTTCTCATCCTGCACTTAGCTATTATTTCTCTTCTTTGTTTTAACTATTATATTCACTTATATTTGCTACTTCCTAAAAATAGTAGAAAAGTAAAAAAAAAACTATTTCTTAGAAGTGTTGGTGTTTTTGCAAATTGTCAAAAAATCTAATATGTTTTTGCAAAGTGGCAGAGAAGTTAGAGTTGGTATTCTTGTAAAGTGCCAAAAAGTCAGATTGTTTTTTTGCAAGAATTTAACTAATTTTAATACCTGGTTAAAGTTATAAATTTTAACCACCTTTTATTTTTAGGAATTTATAATTTATTGCATGGTGCAGTATATTGCACCCCCTATTATAACTATATGGATTATTGATTTTGTGTAACAAACTATTAAAGAAATTTTTATCAAACAAAAAATAAAATTTAATTAATATTAGGATTAGGGTTAAGGCCTGGGATAAAGCAGAGGTATAGTTTATACCAAAATTTCACGAGGAGTATTTTTTATTAGAACTCCAAAGATGGTTTCATAGGCAAAATTTTTAATTAATAGAAGGGGTGCAATGTATTGCAGGTGCAATAAATTATAAAACCCTTATTTTTATAGAAGTTTTTTATATAAAAAATTATTCTTTAAAGATTAGGGTTAGGGTAAAGGCAATGTTGTCACTTGGACGTTTTTTGGACATTTTGGATATTTTTTCAAATTAAAATTACTTAAAATTTTATTAAAATAATTTATTTTAATTTTTTTTACCAATGAGTCCAGCACCTAAAAAAATATATAATTATATATTTTTTTAAATTACTTTATTGATTAGTTAAACATAGGACATAGGCTTGGATGATTTTGGACAATCTTGGACGTTGGACAAAAAACATAGTATGGACACGTCCAAGTGACAACACTGGGTAAAGGTTTAGGTATATTAAGTTAGAGAATAGATTAATTATTTATATGCAAAATTAGATGCCAAAAAATTTATTTAATAGCCCAAAGCTAGTTTTTGTAATAAAATTTTGTTATATTGATAATTTTCTAAATTTTCTTAAAATTTCTTTATTTTGTTACACAAGATCCTGCAACCTGATTGGTAAATTATAGGGTGGTTACATCACCAGGGGGGCAAGTTAGCAACACTCTTTTTGCAAAGTTCTAAAGAAAGTTAGAAATAAATAAAATAAAATAAAATTAAAAAATAAGTAAAAAAAACAACTAAAAAACAAAATATGATTTTTTTTTATTTTATAACCAAGACCTTGCTTTTTTTTATTTATTTAGTTTAATATTATTATATGCAGAAAAGAATAATATATTACAACTACTGAGAAACAAAAAACTCAGACTTCATGATGGCCTTCTGCTACCAATCAATCTTTATCCGAGGCCTGAAGTTAGCTGAACAAAGTTATTTTGTAATAACCTGTCAAACTTGCAAAATAAAAATTGTTAACATCAATAACCTTGTCTTGTTACAATGGCCCAGGTCCCAGTATGTTAAATAAAAGCAGTCATATAAACCGGACTGCTTAAAAACAGAACTTCTAGAACCTTCTTCTAGTGGTTTTCCATAAGTCTTGCATGTTCTTTCACGTTACTTGTTTCCAAGTCACTCATGATAATTGTATCCAATATGGTAGGTGCCTTTCCTTTTGAAGCAATAAATACTACAGATCTTTTGGAGGGGATATGCCCAAATGCCCACTTTTTGAAAATTCTTTACGAACTAGTGATACCAAAAAGAGTTCACCTGTAAAGAAAGTGGTTCTTCCTGTATAGTCCAAAATTCAATAGAGAGCCGCCAAGTACTTTTTAGATTGTAGTGAGTTATAAACTCTAAGCTTGTCAGCAGGTAGTCTATGAACTTTACTTTTAAACAACAAGTGCCAGTTTTATGGTTGAGTGACAAACTCTAAAGCTATTAGCAGATACTCAGTTAATTGTATTCCTAAATAACAGCTGCTGGGTTGCATGTTTCATTAGTTTTTCTATAGTTTTTTTAAGACTTTACTTCTGAAGTATTAGCGTATTTGTTGGTACAAGTAATTAGCGGATAAAGTTACGAAAAATCTTATTGTAAAAAACAAAATATGAAATAAATCTCTATTTCTCTAAAATAAGAGTTTGTGTTTTTGCAAATTTAGAAATTGCTAAAACCAAGGTGTATTTTTGTAAAGTGCTAGATTAATTTTCAAAAACTTGCAAAAACTTGTACCTAACTAAATTATTTCTCTAAAGAAGCGTGTTCTCACAAAGTACCAGAATAAAATAAAATTAATAAAAAAATTTAAAAAAAAAAACAAAAAACAAAAACAAAAAGTATCAAATGAAAAAATAAATAAGCAAAAACTTGTAAAAACTTGCAAAAACTTGTATTTAACTAAATCATTTTCCTAAAAAAGCATTCTTGAAAATTTAGAAGTGTTCTTGCAAAGTATCAGAAGTTTGAGTTGGCTTGTGAAGTCAAATTGGTGTACTTGCAAAGAACCATAAAGTTGTTGGTTTTCTTGCAAAGTGCTGGTATTCTAAATAAAATAAAAAAAAATTAAAAATAAATAAATAAATAAAAAAAAATAAAAAAACAATGTAAAACTGAATAGAAAATCTAATTTATAAACAAAAAATCTAATCTGATTTTGTAATAAAAAATTTTTAAATTAATTTCAATACATCATACAAAATTTCAAAATATTTTGAAAATATAGTCCAATGCGTACTTGGTATTCAGGTTACAGATCTACTGATCCAGCTTGGTTTCTCAGTTTTAAAATATATTAAAATATTTCAAAATTACTAAGTTACAATTAGTAACTTATATAATTATTATTTATCGATTCAATAAATATAATAAGAGGGCATTTATAAATAATGTTATATACCCCCCACATAGTAGTACTTGACCCCTCCTAGACTATATAAAAAAAATTTAAAAATCTGTATATTTATATATATATATAATTTTATAAAAACTTGAATATTTTGTGACACATTGATTTAATTTAGATGATTTAGGTACAATTCAATTCATCTTAGTGAGACTAATCCAATGATACCAAAATCATGTCATTTGGATTACTGGACCGCAAGATATTCACAAAAAACTATTGGTTATATAGTAATTTTATAAGAAAAGATTTGACCAATAGTATTTGGCTAATAATTTTTGATTCAGTGATCCAAATGAAATGAAATTTGTACCATTAGAATCCCCTTACCAAAACGAATCAAATGGTACCAAAATTATTCAATTTGGACTACTGGATCAGTTTTTAGACAATTTTTCTAAAAATATATTATATTTTTTTGACCCCTTCTACTTATCAGAAAAATGTTATTTTTTATTTGACCCCTCTTGTATAACATTTATTTATGGATGCCCTTGGTTAGCAGATATATAATGATTTATGTTTTAATTACAATATTTATTAATTATAGATATATATCAATTTATAATATATAAAATAATTATGTGTTATATATTAATATGCTATTTAAAATATTTCATGATAATTAAGTAATTCTTCCAAAAAAAAAATAAACAATATATTAAATATAACAATATGAAATTTTAAATATTTTGCCAAAATTCAAAATGTGATCATTATTTAAATTAATACTAATTCACCAATTTTAAATTTGAACCTTGGTTTAAATTAGAGTTCTGAACTAGGTTATAGTAAGCCGGGACATCCATGTCAAAATGAGTAACCCAGATCACAGATTTGAAACCCGGATCAAATCAGTTGGTATGTTAATACATGGGGGAGTCTATAACAAAAGGTGGCTTCAGGCCAACCAATCAGATTTTAAGATTTTATATTATAACTATTAAACTAATCATTATCTTTGTAAAATCAATTTTTAATTATCAATAATATTAATAAAAAATATATAAATTTAGTTTAATTGTTTTAATACTACTATATAATTGATAATCATATACTAAGTTTAGTAATAATTTTCTCAAAATCATGAGATTTTCCTGAAGCCAGCTTTTGCTATGGGACCCCCACATGTTGAATAATTTGTTCTGTATATTAAATCATGTCGCTTTATTTAATAGCAAAGCCTACTTTATTGCTATTTGACTCAAAACTTTACTTTGAAGATTGATTAAGAGTATATAACTCATTAACATTTGTTTTACCAAAAACGAATACCTTCACAGAGCAATTATTTTGTTGTTTTACTTTATTGATATTAGATATGGATATTTTTCAATTCACAAAGTTTGAGTATATAATTTCATTTAGTTTTGTTTTATCTCTACAACTTACAGATAAATTACTAATTTTTAACTTTTAAACTAGTGACTTGTCAAATTTCTAATATTTGTTTAAGAGATTTATGAATTTATATTATTATGATTATTATTCTAAATGAAAGAAGAAGAAACTGTAAATAGTAAATATTTGGTTTTTATTTTCATTTTCGCTTTATTAATAAATACAATCATTTGTTAATTCAAAAATAATTCCATACTGACAGGAATCAATAAATGACATATAACATATATAAAACTTGTTTTCATCAAAGTCATCTGATTTCAATTCACATGGATGATCCAAGTGAAGAAATTGCATCTGATTCAGACCTCTAGTTTAAATTTTAACTAATTTGCTAAAAAAATATATATAATCTATATGAAAGATGTCTGAGATTCTGTTAAAATCAACTAATAAAATTTTATAAATTATAAGATTTTATAGATAAAAAATTTTATAAAATCTTATAATACCAAATTTTTATTAATTAATTCTAACTTTATGCACTAAGTAAACATGTTTAGCATCTATAAATACATTAAATCAGCAGAATTATTTTTATTTTACTTAAAATTTGAAGAATAAATATATAATTTTAGATTTTTGACCAAAAAAAATCAAATTTAAACATCTTTTGGTTAGTTTATTTAATTAAAAATTTGCCTCTGATCTATTGATTGAAATGTTTAAAAACCCTATTAATGTGTTTGAATTAGCAGTATAGCCAGTTTAGGGTTAGAATAATAGTAAATAAAAAATAATTTTTAATTCTTTTATTATCATATTAGGGCCCATAGCAAAAGGTGGTGATAGACTAAAAAATTTTTTCTGTAGTTTTTTAATATTGTGTTCTAAATAGTCTAATTTTTAAAAAATAAAGTTTTTACAAAAAAAATTTTTTTTGAGTATTACTACTTTTTACTATGGGGCCCCATATATTTTTTCAATAGATTTACGAAATTATTCGTTTCTAATCCATAAGGCCTTGGACCAAATATTAAACATACATGAATTAAAAAACAAACATAGTTTTATAGATTTAATGAATGTTTTAATATATTAAAAAACTCTAGATATTTTATATAATTCAATATCTAAACATTAGTATATTAATGCCTTTAAAGTTTATTGTATTGGTACTATAGAAGTTTGCATATATAAACAGAACTGAAATTAATTTGGAACCTCAGGTATGCATAGTTGAATTGAATTTTATATTGGGGTGTTTGATATACTATAAAAATCAAATTAATGTGTAGTATCATATAAACTTCTAATAAGACAAATTTTGTATTCTTTAAAAACTTCTAATTATATATATATATAATTTTATTACAATTGTAATTATATAGAATTCCCTCTATATTAGTCATATCTCTATATAATATGAAGGTTAGGCTGTATATATAAAATAGTACTAATGTTTTTATATTTTTTTTTAGAACAAAACATAGTACAGTATATAGCTAAAATGAACATAATACAGTAGTTAGTTTTTTTTTAATTTAATATAATGGTACTAACATTCTTATATTCTTTTTTTTTAAAATGAATATAGTACAATTAGAATGTAACTAGAACAGATATAGCATGGTAGATAGTTTGTTTTTTTAAATACAGTACTAATGGTCTTTTTTCTAAAATAAATATAATATGATTGAAATAGAATATAGCTAGAATAGGCATAGCTCAAAAAAGTATATAATAGTTTTTTTTTCTTTTTTTTTTTATATGGTGCTCCAAATCACTTTTCATCAAATTCTGATTGCTTTTTTAAAATCTTATAATTATAAAATCTAAAGATTTATTTAATAAATAACTGATAAAAATAAATCTTTATTTTTAGCTTTATCAAACTTATCAGTTAAATTTTTTAAAAAGTCCAAATATCAAAATTATATAGCATTAAAATTTAAAAAATTTATACAATTTATTATGTGAGCTATAAAATTGGCACCTTGTTACATATAATTTACATCAAAATTGGCATCACATATATTCGATCTATATAAAATTGGCGTGAAAATAATAAATCAGTTCTTGACTAGTTCTAAATTTTTGTAAAACCAAACCAATAGCATTAGCCCAATTAAATTAGTTTAAATATCTTTATCCTATAATAATTTTGCCCTTTACAATATACTGTATGTATGTACTATGTTTAGTATTAATAAATTAGTCATATATGTATGTCAGTTAGATTAATAAACTGAGTTTGATTAATAATTAAATGATTATCATAGAATTGCTAGTTGCACAGTTATTAAATACGAACACATATATATACGCATATAAATGACTATGTAACACCAATAGCAAGATGATTTTGTGACACTAATTCACAAAAATCATTTACATTATATGACTCACAGTATTTGGGCTATAATGGCCAATAATTTAGACCGGGTTTACAAATTTTTATATCTAACCGAATCTAAATTTGGTACATCTTGGATATATCTAGCCAAATTTGGCATATCTTTAATATATCTAGCCAAATTTGGCGCATTTGATGAGAAGTGACTTGGAGCACTATAGGACCCTGGACATCTATAATATAGGTCATATTTTTTTTAGCAAATTGGACCAAATTTGGTTAAAGGTCCAAATTTAAATTTTAGCAAATTAAGATCAATTCGGATAATAGTCCCATTTTTAGTTTTGTCAAAATGGGCGGATTTGCATATCGTCATATTTATTTTTTGTCGAATTATCCCTTTTTGGGGAGGATAAGTATTAAAAATTCATAGGGCGACATTCATATAATTAGTTAATCTACTTGTGATAAAGAGATTTATCAAAATCTAACTACAAACAGGTTTGTGCATTTAATTAATAACATGGGGTTAATGAATGTTTGTTGCACTTAATGTCATAACCCAAAGATTTTGTATTATTATTTTACACTTGCTTTACTTATTATTTTGTTTTCTACTTTCTTACGCCTGTCTACTCCTTAATAGGCACTTCAACCATGTCCCTTTCCAATTAGGCATTGCAATACTATTACTTGTTACAGGTTTTATTTACTAGAAAATCAAAAATGGGTTCGATCTCTAAGATCGAACCTCATAATTATTTACTTTCTTATGCACAATTACATAATTGACTACAAATTACTATTAGGCCCTGTATATAAATATATATACTGTATATAGTCTATACTTTTAAGTATATATATAATCATTTGATTATTTGGTTTTTTTTTTGATATTGTTCCGGTGCAAAGTTGGAATCCTTGAGTGAGTATTTTTTTATTTGTTTTATTTCTTGCTGACTTTTACTAAATTGTACTAACTCTTCTTGCGGTAATTTTGTCATTACTTTCAGAGTATAAATGGACCTTCAGGTAAGTATGGTTCTTTCTGTTATCACTTGATTTTTTTTTGTACTTTAGTTCTTTATAACCTCTACTAACTCTTTTTTGTTGTAAAATCATTGTTGCTTTCGGTGGGTATGGTTCGTTCTACTGGTCGCTAGTTTTTTTTTTATTTTTCTTTTTTACTAACCTCTACTAACTCTTTTTTGTTGGGTTTCCAATAACATTGTTGTCGCTTTCAGTGCATAATCAGAATGAAAATGGACCTTTGGGTGGGTATATTTCTTTCTGCTATCGCTTGTTTTTTTTTTGTTGCATTTTACTAACTTTAACTAACTTTTCTTTGTCAGGTTTCTGGTAAGCTGAAGTGGAATTGAACCTTTAGGTAGATATGGTTCATTCTATTGTCGTTTGATTTTTTTTTGTTGCACTTTAGTTCTTTCTTTTTTACTAACTTCTGCTTTTTTGTCAAGTTTTCAGAAATGTTGTCATCACTTTTGGTGCATAGTTGGAGTGGAAATAGATTATTGGTATAGCTCTTTCTGTTATTGTTTGATTTTTTTTTTTTGTACTTTAATTCTTTCTTTACTAACTTCCGCTAACTCTTTCTTGGCTTTCGGTAACGTTATCATTATTTTCAGAGTGGAAATGGACCTTTTGTAGATATGGTTCATTTTACTATTAATTAATTTTTTTTTGTTGCACTTTATTAACATTCACTAACTCTTCTTTGTCAGGTTTCTGTAACGTTGTTATTGTTTTCGATAAGTAGTTAAAGTGTAATATTTTTTTGGGTGGGTATGGTTTGCTTATTTTTTTTTGTTCTTTCTTTACTAACTTCTACTGATTCTTCTTTGTCAGGTTTCTGGTAATGTTGTTGTCACATCTAGTATATAGTTGAAGTGAAATTGGACCTTTGGGTAGATATAGTTTGTTCTATTGTCACTCAATTTTTGTTATACTTAGTTTGGGGAGTAACAAAAATCAGGTGATTTTTTAGAGGGGGAGGGGGGTAAAAAAAGTTAAAATTATATATAAGAACCTGACTATTTATATATTAAGGAAGAGGGAGGGGGGTAGGACTCTGATAAAAAATAATCAGATGATTAATAACACTGCCCTTTCTTCTTTACTAACTTCTGCTAACTTTGTCAGATTTTTGGTAACGTTGTCATTGTTTTTGGTGCATAATTAGTAGAATAACCTTCGAATGGATTTATTTCTTCTAATTGTTCAGGATAATTTTTTCTAGGTGCTCTTAAGAAGTTGTTTGGGTTAGGAAGTCGTTGCCTTGCTGATGCGTCGTGGCTTGGTTCGTCCACTGGGTTAGGAGGTTGTTGCTTTGTTGATGCGTCGTGGCTTGGTTCATCTGCCGTTCTGGCAATAGATTTGGTTGTTATAGTATATGCGTTGGAGTTGTCATGAAATGCAATGTTTAAATATATATGTTGTGTCCCGATGCCCGATTAGGAATCGGGCTGACCCAGATAAGAATTTTGTAGCAGAATTAGTTAGGTCTTTAGGTGACTTTAGGATTAGGGTTAGGCTAGAGTTAGAGGTAGGATTAGGCCAGATTCCAAATTGGGACAAATTCTTATCTGGGACACAACATATAAACATTTGTTATACGATATTTTTTAAATTATTATATAAAAAAACTAGTATTGAAAAAAAAATCTGCATCGATTTTTAATTTGCTTGCATATTATTATATAGATATTATTAATGACGAATCGTGACTTGATTGCTAATAATAGCAATTATACAAATTTCTGCCCATAAATTAAAAATTATGTTTTCTTTAAAGATAATGTATAAACTTAGTTACAGCCTATATAAATCTAAATGTAATAATTTAATTTTTAGCAAATTAGGCTAAATTTGTATGTAATAATTGAATTTTTAGCAAATTTACTTAATTTTAGAGGTAGCAAAAACCTTCAAATTTATGCAGATTATTTATGACCTATATTAAAGATATCCGGGATCCTGGTACCAGTGTTGTTAATTTTGACTTCCAGTGGGAATTTCTAGCCTTCTAGTGGAAATTTATAATAGTAAAAGTTCCAGTAGCACTATTAATTTGCTTCTAGTGGACTTCCAGTGGACTTCCAGTAGCTTCTAGTCAACAACACTGCTAGTACCATAGTACTGCTGTTTCTTTTTTTTTAAAATGAATATAGTATGATTGTTAGTTAATATAGAATATAGTAGTAGCATAATAGTTAGTATACTAGCTAGGAATAGCACAATAGTTGAATCATAGCATGATAGCTAAAATATATACAATAGTTGGAATTAGGTTTATATTATAAATTGTATTTATTTTTGTATTGCTTTTTTTAATTTTTTTTTTAATTTTTTTTGTTTTTTTTATTTTTTTTGTTTTTTTCTAATTTTTTTATTTTTTGGAGTAAAAATATATAGACTCACGTAATCGATTTTAATAAGCCAATCATAGATTTACTATAGTAATAGGTTGCCATAAAATAACACCCAAATTTTATTAATAAAATTCTATAAAATCTTATGATTCACAAAATTTTACTAATTAATTCTAATTTTATGACTAAGTAAACTTGTTTAGTATTTAAAAATATATTAAATTAGCAGTGTTGTTTTTATTTTAATTGAAATTTAGAGAAAAAATGCTTAAATTTTGACTTTTTTAATTAAAAATCAAAAATTATGTATCTAATATCTAAATTTTAAGTAAAATAAAAATAATTCTACTAATTTAATATATTTTTGGATGCTGAACAAGTTTATTTAGTGCATAAAGTTAGAATTAATTAATAAAAATTTGTAAATTATAAGATTTTATATAGAATTTTATTAATAAAATTCTAAAAATCTTATGATTTACAAAATTTTACTAATTAAATAAACTTGTTTAGTACCAAAAAATACATATACCGTAAAGTCCCGAATATAAGCAACCCCCTAAGCCACCCATTTTAGCCAAATTTTTTCAAAGGGTTGCTTAAATTCGGACTTTAAAATATTCAATTTTATTGGTCAATATACCTTATATATAAATGTCCAATAAAGTTTATAATAAATTTTATATATGTTTAGCAGGGGTTGCTTATTTTATTTTCTTAGTATTTTAATCTCAAAATGAGGGGGTTGCTTATTTTCGGGGGTTGCTTATATTCGGGACTTTACGGTAAATATATTTGAATATAGACTATTTTGCAGACTTTAGCCCAAATCTAAACTAAATACAAACTTGACTAAAGTTTATTTTGGGTCTAGTTTGTATATATTATTTGCTTGAATTTGATTGGATAGTTTAGTATTAGGTGGAAAAAGGATGGTACTCTCTTAAAAGATAGAAATTATCTGATAAATATCTTTATTCTAATACAAATACCATATATTACTGATTAGAAGCAACTATTAAATAAAAGCAATCTGCAAATTTTGAAATCAAAAGTTAGATTAAAGTTATTATATTTTACTAATAAAATTTAACTTGAATAGAAACAACTTTTTCATTTTGGTCTGAAAAAATTCATTTTTTTTTTGCAACTTTTTGGTTGTTTCTATTTGATAACATACAGTATATATATAAGCACTTATAAGTATTGAAATAAAAAAATTTTTTTATAACAAAAATAAAATCTATTCTAACAAAATTATAGTCTAGACCAAAACTATAGTACAAATCTAGACAAATTTTTTTTAAATTATTTATTTTAAGCTATCTCTTAATCTGTGAAGGTTTTGTGACAAATTTGCCTGTATGGGAGTATCTATAAATAATATTATATATTCCACATAGGACTCTGAATATCTCTTATAGTTTATAACTGGATTTTGGCCAATTTTGATCTAATTTGCTAAAAATGACAAAACTATATTCACTTAAATAATATCTGATCCAGTAATCAGAATTGAATGAACTTTTTTTTTTGTTAAATGCGCCTCACTGAGAGCTTTATTTAAAAAAAAAAGTTCATTCAAATTGGACTACTAGATACCAAGATAATTGCCAAAAACTGTTTTTTTGCTTCTTAATTTTAGGGTTTTTGCTGAAACATATAATGCATGATCTTTGTACTAGATGTCCGAGTCCTCCCCATATAGTAGCCCTTGATCCCTCCTAGACTATATAAAAAAATTTATAATCTATATGTTTATATATGAAATTTTACAAAAACTTAAATATCTTGTAATACATTAGTCTGATTTGGATGATTTTAGTACCAATCGATTTGTCTCAGTGAGATGAATCCAATGATACTGAAATCATATTATTTGGATAACAGGATCACAAGATGTTTACAAAAAACTATTAATTATATTGGTTATATAGTAATTTTATAAGAAAAGATATAACTAATAGTATTTTGCTAATAACTCCTAATCTAGTGATCCAAATGAAATAAAATTGGTACCATTCGACTCTTTTCACTGTGATAAATCAAATGGTACTAAAATTATTTAATCTGGACCAATGAATCAGAATTTAGACAAATTTTTTAAAAAATTACATTATATTTTTTTGATACTCTTTTACTTATCAAAAAAAACATTATATTTCATCTGACTTTCTTTTTGTATAATGTTATTTATGAATGCCCCTATAATATATTTTAATCTATTTTTTAATTATTTAAAATATTTAAATAAAATTTGATATAATAAAATTTGAAAATAAAAATATTATTTGTATTTATATTATATAAGAAAAAAGTATATATTGTTTATAAATTAAAAATATTAAATTTTAAAGAAATTTTTTAACTAAAAATATAATTTCAATATTTTTAATAAATGCCTTAGATAGGGTGTGGCGACTTAGGGAAGTTGGTAAGTTGTCACCCTCTAAGTGGCAGGTCTAGGGTTCAAATCTCACTGGCGACGCTTTGGAAAAATAGACCTGTGTTACGGTAACCGTTTCCTGTCGATCGGTTGGATATATTACCTGTAGTCCTTGGTTACCATCTCAAATGGGAGCTTTCGGGCGAAGTTGTGTCTGATGACACAGACAAATCCAAGGAACCGGAGAAATGGAAACCCATTTGGAAAGTCCCGAGTAAGGAGGTAGCAACGATCTTCGACGGTGCTACCAGAACCGGAATATCGGAAACCGGAGCTGGAGAACTGGACGATATGACCTTCGGAGGAGAGGGTCCACCAACCTGGCCACCGGAGTCGTACCGGAGGAAAAGGACCTATGTTCTGGAATTAGGTACCAGGGGAAAAAAAACCATAGTAGCACCTAATGCTGGGTAGATCAACCCTTCCGGGCCAACTGGTTTGGAAGTTTGGGGCACC
>QKWP01001224.1:33515-62392 GCA_003550325.1 Gigaspora rosea | reverse complement strand
TCAAATTCAAATTTGACTATATTTGATTTGATCAAATTCAAATATGGCCAAATTTGATTTGATTTGACAAATATTTGATTTGATTTGAAAATTACTATTAAAAATTCAAATTCAAATCAAATTCAAATTCAAATATTTGAATCAAATCAAATTCAAATCAGGGTCAATTTGATTTAATCAAATTCAAATTGATCCAATATTTGATTTGATTTGAATTTGAGGAACCCTAATGATCTCAATATTATGTGATCTATCACCCTTATAGACCATACAAGGAAGGTCTTTACAAAAATCCTAAATAAGAATGACAACAATCTTAATGCATTAAAAAATACTATTACTAATGAACTTTGTAGCTTTTTTCTATCAATCCACAATTCAACCAGTATTTCAACTTACATAAATTTTAGAGAATACTATCATAATGATACTAGTCAATAGTTAAAAATCAACTCAAGTCGGTTAGTCGACTTAGCCAAGTTGATAGTTAAAAAATCAGCTCAAGATGGTTAGTTGACTTGGCCAAGTCAATTTTTGTAAAGTTAACTTAACTAGTTATTATTAAGGCTCCTTTCTATAATTAACATTATATTGGTCATAGGTTCTGAATTTTACCTATCAATAACAATATGAGTATCCTGAAAAAACCAATCAATAGAATGAAGAATTTTTTTTTTTTACACTAATATACACTCCATAAATAAAATAATTATTGCAAGATAAACATATTGGTAATTAATTTACAAGATTATTCCTTTTCTATTAGTGGAATTCACAGGTCAGAAATGCATTTTAATAAAACTATAATCAGCTCGATATTTAATAAATTAAAAGTTTATTATACATAAGTAATTATCTGAAGATTAAATTCCAGAAAACATTTTCTGTGAAAATTCCTGGGTCCCATTGATCAAGTCATAGCTCGTAAATCCTATGATTTTCTAGCCCAGAGGCATTAATCTAAATAAGAATAGATTTCTATTTACAATATATTCGCATGAAAGTGCAAAAAATTTGATAACACTATCACCGATTTCTATAAATACATAGCCCAAAAGTTATTTATCTAATAATATTGAATTGTCTAAAACATGTATGATTAATACTATCTATAGTCACGATTAAAATAAAAACAGAGGAATTAATAAAGCTAAATAGGTATATTTTAAAGAGGGCTGAAAAAAAAATAAAAAAAGCCTTAAGTATAATATTTAGCTATCGGTAGAAAATTAAGTTAATGACAGAATTTTTTTTAATGTGAAAAGTATATAAAATTAACTTAGTGATTAGTAATAGCTCATCAAAATAGATCAAGAAAATTCTTTTACACTTCGATATGAATCAGAAGATACTTAAGATAATATTCTAGAATATAACTCTGCTCTCATTGTGCTTTATGAATTTTCTTCATTACCATGTTCTTTTGAATATTTTACTTCCCTTAATTTTGAATATTCTACTTCGCTATTTTACACATCTGATTTGATTTTCGCTATACCCTTAGAATCTTCATTATATAATCTTGAATACATTGCTTCGTCTCCTAATCTTGAATACGTTAATTTGTCACCTAATCTTAAATACATTGATTCGTCTACTAATCTTGAATACTCTATCTCTTCAATATATACTTCTAATTATTCAACTTTATCATATATCTCTGAAGAAATTAATTTGTCGTTAAATGATTCTAACAATTTTATTGCAATAAATGATACTTTCGACTATCCTGATTCATTAAATATTCCAACTCTACAAAATTCTAAAAAACATAAATCAGTTTTTGTAACTTCATTAAACAAAAAACCAAAACCTGGAAAAAGCTGGGTTTGGTGTCATATGAAAAAGGACAAATATGTAAAAAAAGAAACAAAATATTAAGTTCCAGTCAAACGAGATAGAAAAATAGTAGAATGTGGTGAAACTTTTGTACTCTTTACTAGCACAAGTACGCTTAGCTCTCATTTACATACAGTGCATCGTTTATTAGAAAAAGGTTTGTTATTACCTTTATTAGAAACATTTGAACAACCAGTCTCTAAAAAAATGATTAATATAGCTCAAAAAGATCCTACACAACCTACATTAATAGATACATTAAAAAATAAGCTATTGTTATCTTCTAAAAAAAAGGACAAACTAACCTTTAGACTTTTAGCATAGATCATTGATGATATACAAGTATTCAACGTTCTAGAAAATGAAAAATTTCATGACTTCATATATAAAGCTGAATCATATTATTAAATACATTTTTTAAAAAAAAATATACAACACGGTTAGCTTTGGTGAAAATAAATACTTGACCTTTTTTAAACAACAATGAGTACCTTTTCATTTATAACTAATCTCTGGTCAAGTGCACATAAACCATATATTGGAATTACTGCACATTGGTTTGACTCCAATTTTTGGTTAAATAAAGTGCTTATGACAATTGAAGATTTTTCTTTACCCTCACAGCGGAGAACATATTGAGGATTGCTTAAAACATGAGTTTTCCAAATGGTATATTTCAAAAAAATGTATTTCTGGAACAACTGACAATGCAACGTCAATGGTCAAAGCAATAAATAATCTTGGAGTAATTCATATTCGTTGTGCTGCACATACCCTTCAACTTTCCATTACAAATTCTTTAAAATTCGATAAAGTAACAAAATTGATTAATAAAGCTATAGACTTAAATAGTTTTTTGGTTTATAAAGACAAATACAGAGAAATGTTAAGAAATGCACAAGATAAAATTAATAAAAAAAACCAATTCTCATACAACAAGCTGAATACAGTTCTTAAAACCAATAGCCATAGCATCAGCCATGTGCTGGAATTCTACTTTTGTACTTTTAGAGTGTCTATTGTTGCTGTATAAGTCTGTACAATTATTTGGTTGATCATGATATTTGTAAAGATGGAAAAAAGCTAGAAACTTTACTATTAAATAAATATAAATTGTTAGGCCTTAAAGAACTTGTTTATTTATTAGAGCCTTTTGCAAAAGCAACATCTCTTATGGGTGAAGATACGTATTCTACATTTTTGCTTATGCTTCTGACAATTGCAACACTTTAAGAACACCTAATTAAAATAGAATCGATCTCATTTGGTTGTTTGTGATGTTAGAAATGAAATTGAACTTAATATAGCTAGCCAATAGGAAGATCCAGTAATCAAAGGATATTTGGCTTCAATTTTAGATCCTAGATTTAAAAATCTAGAATTTGCTTCTAAAACATTTAAAGAAACAAAAACGTCTCTAAGGCAACAAATAAGCATGTTATTAAATGAAAATGAATATTCGAATGACCAACCAATGGCAAAACTATCTTCAAATTTGGCATCTTTGTTTAATAATGCCACTCCTACTAAAAAATCTCCCCAATTAAAACAGAAATAAAAATATATTTTGACTTGTCTCAAATGATATTATATGATCTTGACAATCCGGAATATAAACCAGAAAATCCACTTTCTTGATAGCAGTTACATGTAAAAACTTTACCTTTACTTGCATGTTTAGCCTGTCGGTATCTTGCAATTCCTGCAACCTTAGTGCCATCTAAGCGTTTATTTTCAACAGCTAGAAATGTATTAACAAACAAAAGACAGAGATTACTTTTGGAAAGTGTTCATAATTTAGTTTTTTTAAAAGAAAATAATAAGAATTTCAATGTTTATCCAGACCTTGAGTAGGCGCATTTAAATTCTAAATAAATTTGAAAAATATGTTTTATAAAATTTGAAATAAATAAAATTCAAATTTGTAGTACATACATGTGCTTAAGATAATTGTGAATGTTGATTTTCTTTTCTGTATATATGCTGCATATACACAAGCATATGAATAATATGTGATATTATTGGTGCATTTTTTCATGTAACTATATCTTTAAAAAAAATCGACTTCAACTAAAAACTGAAATAAATAATCAATTTTAGTCGACTAAGGCAAGTCGAATTTTTAAAATCGACTTGGTTTACTGTACTATCATTAACTATAAAAAAATCTAAGCACTCTCTTAAGACATGTTCAAGGCATTTAATTCAGTTAATATCAATATATAGTCTAGTGCATAAAGATTTGTACCTCAAATAGCTCTAATTCAAATATTTTTTGTACAAATTAATTTTTGATTTTTTTTAATTTAATATACTTATTAGATTACCAGATTAATAAAAATAAAATTATTTTGATTATTTTTTTTTTTGTGTGTTAAGGTGAGGTTTTGTCTCAATCTTTATTAATTTGTATAAGTGCCTCCAGGGGCAGCTTTGGGTACATTTTATATCATTACAAAATTACTCCATGCACAAATTATTAAACAAGTATGAGACTCAGACTAATTTATCTGCAACCTAAACCTACTAGAGTGGTTAAAACTCACCTAGATTTGTATATCTAAAATTGAATTAGTAGGGGAGCTATATAAGGTCCACATAGTAGACCAAATAGAGATTTTACGTGAGGCTAATCCTAATGGAGGGCATTGATTATTAGTGTGTTGTTGATCAGGGAGGCCGCATATGCAGCTATAAGTATAAGAGATTCTGGTGCGTTGTTGTATAGCAGATTGGTTAGAAGGGTGAGAGGTAGGTTGTGGAGTAGGAGTGTTAGAAAGTTGTTTTTTATAGGTAGATAGTTTAGCACAGTAGGGTTTCCATAGATTTTCATATATATTTTGTGATATTTTGAGAAGTAGTTTTATAGTGATATCTGATGCTAACTTATAGGAGCAGGTAAAATTAGAAATTGTGTTAATAAGTGAAGTTGGGATGAATCCTTGAATAGTTGTATAAATGTTGGCTGTTAGGTTGTTGTGATTGTTAAAAGATAGGCATGAATGTTGTATAAGTTGGTTATGGAGGTCATATAGTTGGGTATTAGTGATATCTAGAATTTGTGAAGTGATAATTTGTTTGATAGAATTGTGTATAATCTGTAGGAGATTAGTTGTATCGGGGCAGATAAGCCAATGTAAATTGTGCTCATGTGTATCGCAATTGATGCAATTAATTGATGTATAGTGTAGTGGATAAAGGTTGTGTAGATGGGATAATGTAGGAAGAAGTTGAAGAAGAATTTTGATTTTAAAGGATTTGGATTGGTTGAGATGAGAGTTGGTGTAGTTATAGGTACATTTATAGTTGTTATTGAGGTAAAGCCATGTTGCATTCCAGTCTATTTGAGGTGAAAGAGGTATAATATTGTTCATACGATGTTGGGAAGACCACATTGCAATGGTATGTGCATTACATATGTTTTTAATTGCTCTGCGAGATGGTTGCTCTACAGTTACATTATTGTAAGATAAAGAGTATGATAGGTTGTAAATATTGTTGTAATTTAGTGTAAGGTACGTTTCGGAGTGTGAACTAGGGTTTTTAGAGAGGTTGTCAGCAAGGTTATTGTATATACAGTCCTGGTGTGCAGGTACTTTGTGTAATGTAATTTGAAGGTTGTAGGATTGAATAAGGTTTAGTAAGGTATGCCAAATAGGCCAGTAGTTGTAGGCATATTGTTTGTGAGGAGAAGGAGGTTTATGGAATAAGTTGTGAAATTTGGAAATGATAGATTGGGAGTCTGTGTATATAGATATTTTACTATTACGTGGGCATGTACAAATTGCAGAAAGAATAGCTATAAGCTCAGCTTTGTAAGAGGAAGGCCAGTATCGTATTTGGGCAGAGTATGATTGAACAATAGAGTTGTCATGAGTTTGGATCCAACCAATACTCATTTTGCATCTTTCATTAGTAATATTAGTAACTGAACCATCAGTATAGAAGGTGAGTGAATTAAGTGATTGGTTATTGGATGCAATTTGGTATAAGGAGTTAGAGGCTGTATTGGATATAAAGATTTCATGAATAGGGTTGTTAGGAATTGGTAGTATTGGGATAGGAGGTGTGTTTTGTGTATTGCGAACTGCTATAGAATAAAGCAAGTCTAGAAAATTAGCATAAATTTTGAGTTTGTTAGGAGGATTGTAATAGCACTTCCTTCCATTGAATTGGGTAGAAAGTGTAGCAGAGATATCAAAAGTACAGTGATCAGAAATTCGATTGGTGTTGTAACTACAACCTGTACATGGCATACAGATAGTTTCAGGTATTGGATAGAGATTGGAGTTGTGGCTATTTGTTTGAATAGTCCAGTGTGTAATATTGATAGTGTTGGTGCTATTATTAAATTTGCGAGCTTTCCCTATAATAATGTCTTGGGTATTTTCATTGTATGTGATAAGCCAAGGTTTAGATTTACTGCGAAAATGACCTGTAGTAAAGGATAAAGTATTTGTAGGTGGTAGTTGCAGGGAGGAGGAAATAGAGCGAGTTGTGGGGTTAGATAGGATTATTTGTTCAAGAGTGGTAAACCAGCCCGGTTTACGACCTGTATATAGTTGGTTAGTGCGAGATGAAATATGATTCCATTCTAGCAATATAGAATTGTCAAAGGATGTGAGTTGTTGAAGATAGATAATATTTTTGAAGCGGAGTTGTCTTTTGAAGTGTATGTACTGAGGGTGGGTATTAAGAATAGATTCAAGAGAAGTGTAGGGATATTGTAAAGTAAAGGGCTTTGAGTTGTATGGGTTGGTATTAATAGATAAACCAGTATAGTTAAGAAGGTGAATAATTTTACAAGTTGTCGTGTTTTTATTGGAACCATCAATTTTGGGGTTAGGGTGATGTAAAATATTTATAGGTGACCAGAGATTGTTTTGTAGGTCCTGTAGACGTATGTGTGTGCTAATACCGAGGAGGTCTGGATTATTAATTCGTAGTAAAAGGTTAGGGATGTGATGTTGTAGTTGGATGTCCCAAATATTTTTAATACCATAGATATTATGATTTAACATAGTGCTATTTGGTGTAGTTGATGAGAGATGAGATTTATGTTTTGCGATTATAAGATATTTAGAAAGAAGTTTGAGGCATAGTGATTTGGATAATACAATATTGTGTATGCGGTATTCAAGGATTGGAGTGATGACATTGTTAATTATATAACAGACTTGTTTGTCTGTAATCTTTTTAGGACGTAATATTTGTAAAAGTTGAAATATTTCTTGAGTAATATGTTTAGCTTGTATAAAATATTTAGCAGTAGCTGTAAACCAGCATCCTAAAAATTTGAAAGGTGTGTGTAAAGGTTGGATTGGAATTGGAGAGTTAAGGAATTGAAGGGAAGATTGGGACTTAGTGTTAGATAGGAGGATGGATTTGCTAGGGTTAACTTGAATATGTGCCATAGAATAAAATGTAGCTGCAGTATTAAGTATTTGTTGTAACTGATCAGAAAAGGGAGCAATCCATAGTGTATCATCCATATATGCGAGAACTGAAGTTGATGTTTGTATAGTTTGACTTTGTATTGGATGAATAGAAGAAGTATATGTAGAAGATATTGTATAGCCAGTAAATTTGGTTTTGATTTTATTAATGAGAGGGTCATAATATATTCTCCATAAAAGTGGTGTTATTGTTTCTCCTTGATCAATTCCATCTTGTACTGGATAGCGTGGAGATAGTCCCAGATTAGTTATAACTTGGTTGGATCGGAAGAGTAGAAGATTAGTAAGAATATTAATGAGCTGATTAGGAAATTGGAGGCGCCTGAGAGATAGTTTAAGTAGATCTATATTGACCGAGTCACATGCCTTGCTCATATCCTGAGATAGGAGCCAAAGCTGTTGTTTGTTGCAGTATGCATGTTCAATGAAGTTATTGAGTATATGTATAGGGGTATTGGTACTATTACCAGGAAGTGCAATGTAATTGTGAGGGTTGAGAATAGAGTGTTCAGATAAGGTTTGGTTTAAGCGATTAGTTAAGATTTTTGTATAAAGTTTTTTGGTATGTTCTATGAGACTAATTGGTCGGGTATTGTTGAGGTTACCGTCAAATTGGGGCTTTTTGGAGATTGGGTATATTCTGCTATCCTTCCACTGTTTGGGAATATTTTGTGATTGGATACATCGGTTGAGTAGTGATGTTATTGCCTGGAGCATATTTGGTCCTATATGTTTCAACATTTCATAGCTAATTCCCGAAGGACCACATGCTTTGTTGTTAGGAAGTTGACTGATTGTGTTTTGAACTTCTTCTAGTGTAATAGGTTGTAGAATAGAATTATACCAGGATGGGTTGATAGTTGAAATTGGAGTGTATTCTTGTGACCAGTATTGGTCAAAAATGGTTTGGTTATATGGCTGGTGATGTGTCCATTGTTCAAAATGATGTGAAATATGCTGTTTAATGAGTGTAGGGTCAGTGATAACTTGATTAGTAGTAGTAATATTGTGAAAATGTACAGGGTCTTTGTGTCTGTTGAGGATACTATTAATCATTTTAGTAGGTTGAGTTAGTAGCTTTTCTTGTCTTCTTTGAATAGCTTGACTAATATGATTGCATAAGTGTTGAGAGTTTTCAAGGTTTCGTGCATGATATATGGTTTTAAGAAAGGGTTTGGTAGAGTTGAGCCAGTTTGAAAATTCATCTGGATGATGAGGGGGTGGAGGGATTTGAAAGTTATGTTTAGTATTAATGTAATCAATGAGATCATATGTAGGTTGTGATATAGGTGTATTATTTTTAAGGGCTGTTTTGGTATGATAAATGATTTTGCTAATGTTTTTGAGATCTTTGTGTAAATTGGTAGCTTTTGGAGTAAAAGTATGAGTAAAGTTACGGATAGTATATTTGTGATTAGGAATGTGGGAAAGGGCAGCGTTAATTATACTGATCTGTATCTTGTGCCATGTTTTTTCAAGAGATTCAGTTGTTGTAGTATTAAGTGGAATATGGTGATATTGGATATAATGGTTGATTTGGTTTGTAAAGTCTTCCCATTTTTCTGTTGTCATGGCCTTATAGTTAAAAGTGCGGCGTTTATTACGATGTTTATGTTTGGGTTGTTGGCAGGTTGGAAAGGACCATTGACTTATAAGTATTTGGTGATCACTATGAGTAGATGATGAAGGATCATCGAGGTAGAAGGTGGTGAGATATGGAATTATTGGTTGGGCTGCCCAGATATAGTCAATTCGGCTACTGTATCTATTACTACTCCATGTATGATCTAATGTATTAGTATATGAGGCAAGATCATACATATTAGATCTATTAAGATGATTAAGAAGTAGGTATTTTGATGAAGAGGGTAATAAGGTGAGCATTGAGGCATTAAAGTCTCCTAAGATTATAGGGTGTAGTTGGTGCTGGAGTGCTTGTTGTAACCATTGTATAACCTTGTTTTGTGTTTTGTTTCTGGTGGTAGAGTTTGTAGATGATAGGTAAACAGAAATAATTCTGAATTTGAAGTCATGTTTAAAAAATATGTCTATGGCGATAGCCTTTTTTGTGTTGTTTAAAATATTATTAACATGAGGTTGAAGAATATTGCTTATCATAATACCAGTTCCCTCTTTGGATTCAAGAGAGTTCTACCAAAAGTATGAGAATTGAGAAGTGTTAAGAAATCGATTAGATGGAAGTTCAGCTATTTTTGTTTCAGTAATACTAATGATATATAGGTTATTTTTGGAACAGTACTCTTCCCATAAAAGTTTTTTCTCTGGGTTGTTGTATTCTTGAACATTGTGAGTAGCTATATTTAGAGTTAGCAGGGGATTAGTGGATTGGGGTAAGATTGTAGGATTAGAAGTTGAAGATTTGAGTAGAATCTTGTCACATATTAGCAAGTCCTCAAAGCGTAAAAGAGAGTGATTAGATAAGGGTGTAGGATCATCAGGTAAGTATATATGTGCTTCTTTGTAATCTGTTGTTTTGTTTGTATAAATAGATATTTTGATGTATTGTTGAGAATAGTACTGAGGGTAGTTATCATGTATGTATCATAAAAAGGATCCAATTGTTTGAGATGGTAGTAAGATTGGTAGTTTGTAGTAACGAAAAAATCTATTGTAGCATGTAGTGGAGGTGTTTTGGTTTAGGTTTTGTAAAGTTTGTACCTCAGAAGGATGGGATGAATTGGTATCTGAGGTATGTTTATGTTCTGTAGAAGCGCCGCCGTTTTATGCTCGGTTCTCACAGCTGCGCAGGATACCATAGTCTGCCCTGTTCGTTGGGTCTGACCGTCGTTATCTTGGTCCTCTGCATTTTGATTATTTTATTGATAAAATAAAAAAATTTATTAATAGTAACTTGTTTTAACAATATTTACTATATAATTTACTATAGTAATCTATAGTAATTTATATATACGTGTATATAGTAAAAAAAATCAAATTATTTCACTTTAAAGCTTAATTTCTTCACAACTAGTGATTCAATTTTGCTCAAATTTTAACCATATCTTTATCATGTGCACATTAATGCACTTGTATAGTACAAGCTCATAGAACTGCATATTGGTTGCGAAAATATTTAAAATATCTTTTTTTTTAAAAAAAATTTTCCTTTTTTTCTTGAATACAGCAAATTGTACATGCAAAATTACTAAAATAAAACAATGTAAAAACAATAAAAATAATATAATAAGTTAGATTAAAACCTATTGTTACAGTACCGGAAGCCTTCTTTGATTCCAATAGAGTAACAATCACACAGCTCCTGAGATCCCTTACTTTGGGTGTGAAGCGGAGTGCAAGAGGGAAGTATAGTTTCCTTTATGTCTGTAAGAAACTATACACTTCTCTAAGGCAGTTCGGTATAAAACAACAAGAGATAATAGACAGTTTATTAATTTAACAAGAGGGCTATTCCAAGGTGTCTGTTTCTTAGAAATCCCAAAAGTTTATTAATAATAAGAGAGGAGGATAATAAATATAAAGGTAAAGATAAAATACAATGTCTAGATCTGTTTAAAACTAAGGGAAATAAGGTGGGTTATATATCTATTGAGCTAAGCGTTGCTAAGCATCATTAAGCATCGCTAAGTATCATTAAGCATCACTAAGTGTCGTTAAACGTCACTAAGTGTCGTTAAGCATCGCTAAGCGTTATTAAGCGTCGCTAAGCGTCATTGAGTGTCATTGCACATCAATTTCGCATATCACTATTACTAAATACAGTTATTACAAAATTTCCTTATTAAGTTCTAATTTTCTAACTAATTTCTACCAAAATTAACAAACTATTCTATAACACTATTTTATTTGATATTAAAAATTTTTTAATAATTAATCAAAAATATAAAAACTTTACTAAGAGTTAAAATTATAAAACTTTTTGAGGTACAAATCTTTATGCACTGAACCATACTCAGAAAAGCCCTCCATAGAATTAAAATTTCTTTAAACATAATCGACCTCCTCATCTATCTACTATTCAACTAAACCAATCAAGTTATTACAAATAGGTTTCATTGCACTATACACAGTGTTAGATGGAATAGACCAAGATGAAACCTTCTTAGCACTCTTGTAAAAAATTTACTTTAATCTCCTTATCTCAACAATACAAAAATGCTTCTCAGAATATATTGGTACAATCGCAACCAGTGAAGAATATTTAATGTTCTCAATGTTCTCAAGAACATTCAAAAAAATTTGAGAACTCTACAATTAGAAATCATGTTCTCTTTTGAGAACAAGCTAAGAACATAAAATTTATAATTTATGTTCTCATAAGATATATATAAAATTAATAATAATAAGGGAAATGCAGTAAATTACATAATTTTCTAGTGGGGGTCCGCCACCTATCACGTTCTATATATATATATATAGTATAAATTATCCAATAATATTAAAGTAAAATCGATTTTTAGTTAATCGCTACATAGTAAAGTCTAAATTATACTAATCAAATCGATTAAAATCACTTAAGTAAACTTATTCAGCAGGTCAAAATACACTTACTATAAAATTTCATAAGTATTGGAGAACTTTTTATTAATTGACTTTTAATTTTTACGTTTGTCAAATATATTTTTTTAAAAAATTTTAATTTTTCTATCAAATTTAAAAATCAAAAGTCAATTAATAAAAAGTTCTCCAATACTTAGAAAAATTTTGTGTAAGTGTATTTTGATCTGCTGAATAAGTTTACTTAAGCGATTTTAATCGATTTGCTTAGCAAAATTTAGACTTTACTATGTAGCGACTTTTGTCGATTGTGGAGTATCTTATTTTTAGGTCAAAGACATTTTTGAGTTTTTTTTAAATATTATAAAATTTGATTGGTCAATAGTCCTATCACTAGGGAGAGAGTCAGGACCTATGTAAACCCTAATCACGTGATTTACTGCACTTCCCTTATTGAGTAAAATTTTTTTACAACAAAATTTAATTAAGACAAAAGTTCGTAATAAAATGCAATTTGATACTCTTAATTATCTTTTAATGATCAAAGTTAATGGTTCTTCTTATAAAAAATTTAATTTTCAAAAAGCTTATGATTTTTGGGCTAGTTCTTCTCATTTTCAATTATAGATATTTAAGTAAATATAGTATTTTTGTTTTAAAAATTATAATAAATAAATTTTATTATGAATATTATATAATTTTAAAAATTTTTTTTTAAAAAAATATTATAGTGCACATTAAATTTTTTTTGAAAACATAAAATTAAAAACTTATGTTCTCAAAAAACAAAAAATTTTTTTAGAAATTCTTTACTGATCGCAACTATACATGAGGACAAAAGCATTTCAGGTTCTAAAACCCGAAATTAAAATTTGAAAATAAAATTGTTTTTGATCTATTTTACTTTAAAGACGAAATTATTTGATACTTTTTTTTGAATAGACGAAATTATAAAGAACATATCTATATAAATTTTATTTGCTCTTCCTTATAAAAAATTTTAATTTTCTTTAATAAAGATGAAATAGGCCTTTTTTAAAAATCAATTTTGGTGGTATCACTAATCGCAACTGAACCTCACAGAACCCCCAAAACAAATTAATACTTCAATTATAGCATACATAGACGATTTTTTGTAGATAGCCTCAGACAAACAGGCTTTAACGAATATCTTAAACATTGCTTCTAGTTTCTATAAATTTAACAATATTAAAGTTAATTCTTCAAAATTCTTCTTGATTACTAACTCACCAACTTCCCCATCTACTATTATCTTTGACAACACTACAATTACAACTTTACTGTATAATATTTCTTCAAATATTTTGATATATTTGCTACTAAAAAAACATATAGCTATACCCAAAAATTAATAATCTCAAAATCAAAACGAACTTGAGAAAACTTCAACTTGCCTATATAATAGAAAAAAAGTAATATATATCTACAACCATGTTATTCTACTTCATTTCCATACTACATCCTTTTTTTATATCTCTATCCTTCTTAACTAAAATTTATAAACAAAATAATAACCAAGATAGTAAGACAGAAAGCAAAGCTTGCCAGAGAGTTGCCTAATTTCTTCTTACACTATGCAAATATATATACTCTCACAGATATAATGCAGGCACAACTATCAATCCTCATGATTAATCTCCAAAAAGACTTAAATCATCTGACTTTGAAGGATTATACTTAAACTACAACTTTAACAAATTCAAGACACCATATATACAAATGAATCAATCCTAGAGAAGAATGGCCCACTCTTCCTATATACAATACTTTACCTATATATATTAAGCCTTCTAGGCAATCTACAAACTAAATATTAAATTTATAAGACTACTAAACAATTGGCTGACTACAACTAAACTTTTTAAAACTTTTCTTAACCAAATTCTTCTCTCTCACCCAAATGTACACACTTAAAAAAAGTATTAAATATATACGAGATTGTCTGCATTAAACAATTTAGAACAAAAATCTCTTAAAATGATCAAAGTTTTCACAATATTAAAAAAATTCTTCAAGAAAGAACCCCAAAATAGTTTCGATTTATGCATGACCTTATTACTTCATATGCAACTTCAATACTTAGTCTAAAAAAATTAATCTCATTTAGTTTCTCCAAATAGACACCTAACAAAAAAGGATAAATAATTACTTTAAGTGGTGAAATAGCTAGAATATTCAACCCAACCATGAAAATCTTAAAGGCCAAACATTATAATATGTTGAATGACAAGAAATCAATCAAATTCTGCTCTGATTGTAAACTAAAGAATAAGAAACTAAAAACACTTCCAATGCTACTTAGTGGTAGACAAACAATATATACACAACTTACAGATAAACTGCAAGCAACAAATGCATACTGATATCAATAACATTATAGAAGCTTTATGGCATTACAACCTTTATTGAAATCTAGTGAACTAATTAAAATATTGCCCAGACCTCTCTTAGCCTTTAAAAACCCGCCTTTAGAAAATAAAAATCTCTTGTATTATCAAATTTCAAAAAAAAAAGATCATAATAGATATCAGATATAACAATTAATAAAAAAAGAAAAACATTAGATAATAACAAAACTATAGTGTCCTGTACAATAAGACCTAGCATTTTCAATAAATACTAGCTATCCAAAACAAATATACTACTAACCTTACTAACCTTTATTACTATCAAAACAGATACTTTAGCAAAATTTAATATAACTACTAACAACTTACTTTTTAAGAAACTAATAAAGCACACAATAAATATATATTATACCAGGATCCCAAAAAACTCTAATACAACTCAGATTTGAGTTTGTATAATTTTAGCAGAATTTTAGCCAAATAGATGTATAAAATAGAGGAAAATTTGAAATTTTACTATATAAAAATGCAATGTTTGATGAATTTCTATACAAAATTTCTTTTTTTAGAATCATCTGAGTTGTATCAGAGTTCTTTAGGGTCCTATCATACCTTATATTTAGAGTTAGACTATTCCTAATACCCTCATTTGCAATGTATACTAATAGCAATGCTAAATGAAAGAGAAATAAAGATCTTATATGGCCAAAACCTTACAATCGTAGATCTGGCTTTCCCTTATCTACTTGATATCACTTTTCAAAAATTCCTATATAATTGATTCACTTCACTAATTAACGAAGTACCTATAATCTACTCTATGAAAATGATACTAAAGTAAATACACCAAATGGGGATAAGTTAGTAGAAAAGGGACAAATTTTTTCTAAGTAAAAGTTTTCTTGACTTTAAGCTTAAATATCTTAACAACTGGGAGCAAGTCTGTAGAAAAGAGACAAATTATTTTTAGTAAAATTTTTTTATTTTTAAACTAAAATATCTTAATAAATATTTAATCAAATTTGCTAAAAAATTTTTATTTTAATCTTGAAATTATTTAGAATTAAAATAAAAAATAATTTATTAAATTTATTAAGATAGTTATTAAGATATTTAAGCTTAAAGTCAAGAAAACTTTTACTTAGAAAAAATTTGTCCCTTTTCTACTGACTCATCCCCAACTATCTTAATAAATTTAATAAATTATTTTTTATTTTAATTCTAAATAATTTCAAGATTAAAATAAAAAAATTTTTAGCAAATTTGATTAAATATTTGTTAAGATATTTTAGTTTAAAAATAAAAAAATTTTACTAAAAATGATTTGTCCCTTTTCTACAGACTCGCCCCCATATAACAGTATTATTCTACTAGTATTTTTGTTTGTATGCTAGTGCCTTTATAATTGATAGTGTTAACATTAGTTTCACATATTGCCATTTCGGCATCACTGCTATTGTTATTTATAGAGTTTTTTTTTGTTTGTTTTTTTGATCACTTTGTTCTTATTAACTGCTTATTTGTTCATTTTTTATTTGTGATATGTTGCTTGAAAATTTAGTTGCTATTGATTTATTATTGGGTTGGTAGCATATTATTATTAGGGTAATGTTTAGTTAAGGTTAGAATTAAAAGTAGAGTAAAAATAAATTAGAACACATGTTATAGGTTATGGTAAGGTTTAGGAGGACCCGAAATATACATAGATAGATCAAGTTAATTATAGGGTTACTAAAAAAAAGATCTACAAAAAAAAACTTCAAAAATAAGCAAAAAATTACTATAAATAGGGGTCGTCTAAAGCGGAGATAAATCACGTGACTAACCGCCAATCAAATTATAGATTTTTGATGATCAACAGCGAAGCAAACGAGAAAGAAAAGCGAAAAATACAAAAACAGCAGCCTAAACCTACCTTGGATAGGTTAATTAAAAATGTCGAGAAGGTAATTTTGCATATATATAACAACCTAAAATCTCTCCTAACCCTGTTCTAAAGTGACCCTAACCCTAAATTTGATTGGCGGTTTATCACGTGATTTATCTCCGCTTTAGACGTCCCCTATAAATAGAAAAATTTGTATAAAAAACTTTAAAAATAAGCAAACTCATATCTGATCTATCTATGTATATTCTAGGACCCCGAAGAACTCTGATATAACTCAGAGGTTACTAAAAAAGGGGGTTGTCTAAAGCCAGGTGCGTTTACGTGATATAAAGCCAATCAAATTGTAAAATTTGATCTTTACGGATCAGCCCGACAAGACAAAAACAAAGACAAAAGTGAAAAACGCCGAAAATACAAAAAACGAGTGTCTAAACCTGTATAGGAGCATTAATAAAAAATGTCGAAAAGACAATTTTACTTATAAGTTAAGCTCTAACTCTAACCCCTAACTAACCCTTACCCTAATTTTAATTAAATAATCAAAAACATATAAACGCACCTAGCTTTAGCCATCCTCTAAAAAAGAAAATTTTGCATAAAAATTCATCAAACATTGCATTTTTATATAGTAAATTTTTTAAATTTTGGCCTATTTTATATGCCTATTTGGCTGATATTTAGAGCTGCAGATATTTAGAAGGTCCAAGGTAGTACATCACTCTTCACGTCATATAAAATTTATATATAATCATATTAAACGTCATATCACATACATCATGTCAAACATCATAGTATATATTTATTGATATTCTAATGTCTGCAGCTCTACTGATATTATACAAACTCAGATCTAAGTTGTATTAGAGTTCTTCAGGTCCTTATATTCTGGGGTCCTGGTTTAGGGTTGCAGGTTAAAGGTTAGAATAAGAATAAATTAGTATACTTAGAGTAATGATAAATATGAACATGGATTATTGGTTAGAATAAAATTTTAAACAGAATTGGTAGTAAATGATTATATGTATATTATAAACATAAATATAATACAAATTAAATAATAACACTATAATAAATCTATAAATAAGTGTAATAAAAACTTTAATTTTATATCATAGACCAATTTGAGTAATTCATAAGTAGAGCTTATTTTTTTTAAACTTTAAAGCTAAATAACTTTGATTTACTGGTCTATTTTAAATGATTTTACTACCAAAATGTTCGTCTCTTTGAGATGATTCCAACAAGCCCAAAATTATTAAAATCCAATCACAGGAACACGAGAAAATGTGCTATAAAATAGGCGATGCACCTGGAATCATCTCAAAGAGATGAACATTCACCTATTTTACAGCACATTTTCTCATGTTCCTGTGATTGGATTTTATTGATTTTGGGCTTGTTGAAATCATCTCAAAGAGATGAACATTTTGGTAGTAAAATCATTTAAAACGGACCAGTAAATCAAAAGTTATTTAGCTTTAAAGTTTTAAAAAAATAAGCTCTACTTATGAATTATTCAAATCAGCCCATATGTAAAATTGATCTTGCAATATTATTGGTTGATATGCAGATTATGTAATAGGGAAATTCCTCTACAGTTAAGATTAGCAATACTCTTTTATATTTTATATATAAAAGTTGGTAGTATTTTGCTATTTAGTACTATAATTTAGCAAAATATCTTTGTACTTAATATTTGTAAAAAGTAACTACAGTTTACCCTTGTTAATATCAACCTATTTGAATCTAGTGATTTGGTTGATATATGCGAGGGTTGATAACAAAGTGAGATTGGCTATTCATATGTTATAAAGCTTTAACCAATAAGAATCAGTATTTTAAAGTATACTATTACTATACTATTGGTATTATTTGTCAATTTTCTGATTGGTAAATCTGTCATATTATGTAATTTTTTATTTAATTGATAATCCGCCAGTCAACTAGAGAGTGGTTATAGTATAATGTGATGCAGATTATATATGAAAATTACTATAGGTGAAATGTGGTATGCTTCTATCTAAAAAAAATTTACTAAGTTAATAGCACATGTCCACTAATTGAAAGTTGTAGAGCTTATCGAGATGCATCTAATAGTGGTTAGATCATCCAAATTGGCACAGTAGATAGTGAGATATCATCAAAAAACAATTGGCCAACTATATAAAATCTTTATATAAACAATGTTAGTTTATATAGAAATTTTATATAGTCAGCCAATTGTTTTTCGATGTTATCTCGCTATCTACTAGGCTAATTTGGATGATCTAACCACTGTTAAATGTGCTCTACAACTTTTAATTAGTGGACATGTGCCGTTAACTTAGTAAGAAAAAATGTTTTAAATAGAAGCATGTCACATTTTGTCTATAGTGATTTTTATATGTAATCAGCATTATATTATACTATAACCACTCTTTAGTTGACTGGCAGATTATCAATTAATTCCTATTGGCTAGGGATATTAATGGAAAAATATTTATTATAAAAAAAAATTATTTTATGTTAATAAAAATATCAATGAGGGATATTATTAAAGTTGATATATGCAGGGGATTTTTATATATAAAAATTTGGTTTGTTAATAAAGTTGATATTAACGGGAGGTTGATATTAATAGGATTAATATTAATGAGGATAAACTGTATTAAAATATTTATATTAAGCAAATTGATTTTGTATATTAATTTTTTTCAAAGTACCTGTTTTGGAGTATAGAATTTATTTGGTTTGCTTATTATATAACTAGTTATGTATATAACTTTGATTATCTAAATTAAGTAGTTTGCTCTAAGATTTTATACTAGCTATTATATTTGCAGTTTATTTAAAAATCTACCTATTTAAACTATCCAATTTCAATCTTTGTATATTAATAAAGTTGCTTACAATTATAAATACTACCAAAATTGATTTTGAAAATGCCTATCTCAGGTTTTCAAATGGGCGTTATTTTATGGCGACCCATCACCATGGCAACCCCATGAACAACCAATCAAAATTGATTATGTGAGTCACATGATAACCAATTTGTAAAGAGCAAATTAGTCGAACACGTGACTCACAGGACCGATTTTGATTAATCGATTATTTAAAAATATCACGTAACAAAACTACAAAAAAAAAATTACTACTGGGTACCACTCGAATTTTTTTTATTTTTTTTTAAAAAAAACAACAATACATAACGATACATAATGATACATAATGATACATAATGATACATAACGATACATAACGATACATATACAAATATTATCACAGTACCAACTTCGCACTTTATTTATATAAAAAAAAATCTAATCTAAAAAAACACTTCGCCAAGCCCCACACACCCATAACAGATCGACTAATTTCCCACAGAGCCAAAATAAAGACGCCAGAAGCACCAACTTCTTCCTAAGAACAATACTCCAAGAACGACTCCAAGAACGATAACTCCAAAAACAACAACTCCAAAAACAACAACTTCAAAAACGACGACTCCAAAAATGACGACTTCAAAAATGATAACTCCAAAAACGACAACTTCAAAAAAAGAAGCATCTAAAAAAAGAGAGAAGTTAGTACCCGTAACAAAAAAAAAAACAAACTAGTAAAAAAAAAAACACTTAACCAATGAAGATCTCAACTCCTACTACTACAATGTTTCCAAGAAAAGAAGCACCTAAAAAAAGAAAGAAAGTAGTATTTGTAACAAAAAAAACAAACTAGTAAAAAAAAACAACAACAAAGGTCTCAACTCCCATTACAATGATTCCAAAAATGGCAGCTCAAAGAATAACTCCAAGAATGACAACTCCAAAAAAAGAAACATCTAAAAAAAGAGAAAACTTAGTATCCGTAACAAAAAACAAAAAACTAACTAGTAAAAAAACCCTTAAACTAGCGAAGATCTCAACTCCTACTACGATTCCAAAAATGTCAACTCAAAGAACAACAACTCCAAGAACTACGACTCCAAGAACAATGACTCCAAGAATGTCGACTCCAAGAACGTCAACTTCAAAAACAATGACTCCAAGAATGACAACTCCAAAAATGACGACTCCAAGGACAACTACTTCAAGAAAAGAAACAACTAAAAAAAAGAATGTTAGTACCCATAAAGTAAAAAAAAAAAACAAAAAAAGAAGAAAAAAAATTTTATTTATCTAAAGAAAATCCAAAGAAGCATTAGTGTGAATGAAAAAAAAAATAATAAAAAAAAAATCTAAATTTACTTGTAAATCGATCTAAATCCAGATTTACTCCAGAGACAAGCTAATATATGATCACCAATCTTAAATATAATTGGCTAATCATATGGGGTTGCCATGGCGATGGGCCACTATCTATAATTTTCCTTTCAAAATAAATTATAATAGAAATAATTTATATATCGCACGTGCGATATTGTCGCACCTCATAAAATCAGGTGTAACGTAAAATCTAAACAATTAAAATAACCTGTTTTTTCATTGGTTAGGATTAGAGCGAGGTATAGATTGTGTGTATGGGCAAGAGAAGAGTTTTATAGTAAAATTTTGCAAGGAATTTTTTTTGTTAGAATCCTAAGAGTAGTTTCATATACTCAATTTTAAGTTATAGACGATTTTTGCAAAATGAACGTTTGTTTTGAATTTTTGATTATGTAACGTTACACCTGATCTTGAAATTTGATTGGGAGAACTATATATAACGCGCATCGCATGAGGTGATGAATAAATTTACTCATTATAATAAATAGCAAATAAAATTTATATATTTATGTTTCTTATAATTTTATCTATTTAAAATAGATCAAAAACAATTTTAGAAAAAAATTTAAAAATTGGGGCCCAAAACCCAAAATAATTTTATTACCATGTATACTTACAATACAAATTCATATATAACTATAAAAATTTTTTGTATTACTATACTTTACTATGCTATATTGGTTTTTTTATTCTTTGAAACCATGTATTGATTGGCCAATAAATATGTAACATTATATAAAAAAATATTCAAATTATCTAATCAATATTTTTATACTATACAGCTATAAAAGGGGATTGCTAAAGTGAAATAAAACAATAGTTACTTTTTTGATGTAGTTACAGTTAGAGAGTATAAAGATAACTAGAAAGTAATTTATGCAGTATGTAGATCGTATATTGAACCCCTGGATTGTACTGTATATTGTATAAATTTTTATTTATATTAAAAGCTGTACTAATTATATAAAAACATACTTTATTTAAAAGCTTTTTATTTTTTAATATCATGTGTTTAAAATAATAAATATTTGCACTAATTTATGCCCCTGGCGATATCGCCTAGTTATAATTACTATTAGGGGTTAGGGTTAGGATAAGGTTAGGATTAGTATAAAGGTTAGTATTCCGCAAAAATTACCCGTGTGATTTCGGGATTTTTGAAGATATAAAAAAAAGTGTTTTTACAATTGGTGATTGAACCGAAATCGGATGTTGAATTAGCATACTTTCGGAAAATATGCTTCATTTATACCTTACATGCGCCTTGCTGCTAGCAGCAGACCTTTAAAGTCAGACGGGTACGGACCTGAGCCTGTACCCGTCTGACTTTAAAAGAGCAATAAGCACAAATGAGGTATAAATGAAGCATATTTCCCGAAAGTGGGTTTATAATGCTGAATCCACCTACCGATTTCGGTTCAAGTACCAAATGCTGAAATGTGAAATACTGTTTTTATTCCGAAATCACACGGGAAATTTTTAAATTTTTGAGCTATTATACAGTATATCGCAAGAGGCGTAAGTTAAAATTTTTAAAATTAAAAAAATTTGAGTTAAAGTAAAATTTAAAATAGACTTAAATATTAAAATTTGAAATTATTTAAATTGGTAAGAAATTACTTTTTTTATTATTAATAAAAATTATCAAAAAATTGGTCTAAATTTTTTGCACTGACTAATATCATCATAAACCATGACAATTGTTATTTTTAATTAATATCAAGATATGTGATTAGGGAAAGTATCATTTCTCTACATATGATAATCATTTAGTAATAATCGCGCATTATACATGATATCATTTTAAAATCAGGAGATAAATGACACTTCCCTTATGACTGTATGATTAAACCTTAAAATTTTCATGGAAAAAAAATTATCTTTTATGATGATGATGACCAAAACCAACCCCTTAACACTAAAGCACACGTGCAGACGAGAGTTCGAATTTTTAATAAGGGTTGGCCTCGTTTTTAAAATTAAAAGTTACACATGATGTATAAACCGGGTAATAATCACGAGACCAACAAATTTTTTAAGCCATCTACGTCAATATATTTTAAAAAAGAATTGATCTGACAATCAGATCAGTTACATGAAATGTCAGCTTCTGAAAGATTGATTGTTTTAAATTAATTTCTTGGGTATGTAATTCCCTAATTTATATGCTATTTGAAAATTAATGTTTCACTAAAAACTATCATCGGCCATAATGTTTACCATGTAAAAATTTAAAAGAATCCAAACTTTATGATATTTTACTCGTATTCTATATATATATATAATATATATTTATTAATAATGTCAAAAAATAATTTAATTAAAAATATATATACCGTATATATCTATACATTCAGATATATATATTTATATTTATATTTATATTTATAATATTTATATATATAATATTTATATAAATCATATCTATTTATTTATATTTGCATAATATTTTGAATATTACAGTAAATGTAATTCCTATTAATCATAATTTAATAGGATTGGCTTTAAATACATATAATTTTAGAAGAAGATAAGCATATAATTAAAGTTTATGGTGATAATTAGATTAGTGTCGAATAATTTTTTTGGGACATACTTAAAAAAAACATACAATATCTCCAGTAGGAACAATGACAACCAAAGAATGGGGTTGCCCATCTAATTTAAAGAGTTAAGTTTATAGTCGGATTATACGCACATTAAGTTTTCTTAATATAATTGGTCAATAACAATAATCGTGTCTGTTCAACACAAGCTAGTAAATTCTGACACGCGGACAATTTTACGTTTTGGTTTGTGTTTCTGCTTTTTGTACGAAACTTGATAATTTAATGATTAAAAATAGCACATAATCGGTTCCAATGGTCCGATAATTCAATTGGATTTCGGTGTACCAGCTTTATGTAGAGATACCAATTTGGAAAGTCTTCGGAAATGTTTCTCAGTCACGCATGATTCAATAATTACGTAAGACAATAATAGTACTGTAATATATTAATATATCGATGTAAAATGCGGGTTTGGAGATCTGATTTTTTTTTTCCAACAAAAAAAAAAAAAATGGAAAAAAATGGTTTATGCGCCAAATAGTATTTTATAAATATCATATGATATGATTCCCCAAAAAATTTACTTTTCCCCAAAGAATTTTACCTGTTATAGGATTTTGGTCCAATGACTTGTTTTTTGCAAAGCACTTTGCAAAACCTAAATCGATAAACATTCCACGAATATCTAAAAAGAGTACATTACTAGTTATTACTAGTACATTACTTTGTATAAATACATATATTATTGCAACATTAACAGTATCATTATATATATAATATAATATAATATAATATATATATTTCTGTATTTATATATTTATATAAATATAAATATATATATATTTATTTACTTATTTGCCCCAAAGTAAAAAATTAACCATTTCTTTTGATCTGTCGAACTCCTTTCACCTCAATAATATTATGCACCAAAATTCCTGGTGGAGCTTCCCTTATTATAGAAAATCAAATATATCAAAACAATCTATTAATTTTGAAGATAATATCCATCCGGTCGCCGAAGTCTCAGAAGTCACCTCTGACCTACAACGGGTAATGTCGACCTACGGCACTTCTCCAAGAAGTGTCTCTGCAATCAAAAGTGAAACTGCTTCTGTTTCTAGTGTGTCAACTTTTACAGAAACTACTTATAATGTTATTTTGACACAAGAACAAAAGAGTACTAGTAGTTTGGAAAGTATCGACGAACAAATTATTCCCTCAAACATTTTAGGTACTGAAAATAATGATTCCTTGATTAAGGATGTTAAGGATGAAAATGTAGAAATGAAACAGAAACGTAAAATTAGAAAAATTGTATATCCAAACTTTAAAGAAGAGATAATATTTAATCAAAATATATTTGATCACACAGAAAAACGTACTATATATGTGATAAAGGAGGATCCTGCTCAAAATTTATCTCAAAAGTCAACGTTTTCAACTCGGAATTCCTGGTGGTCATTCGGAGGTGGAGGCAACAATAACAACAACAATAATAATAATAATAACGATGATAACGATAATGGTTATAATAATGATGGTTCAGGCGAGACAAAATCTGAAAACGTTGATCAAATTTCATCATCATCTAATAATATAAGCAATAAAATTGATGATTCAATATCAGAAACCTCAAATATGACTGAGCTAAAAGTTAAACCTAGTATTGATAGTTTGAAGAATCCAACAACAAATGATGTGTCATCTATTTCGGAGGAAAGGAAACCATTTGAAAGAATAAAAAAACCTTCTTCCTCTGAAACAAAACGACGTTCTTTATTAATGGATTGGCTCTATCCTTCTGACTCATCCGAAAGTACGGATGGAAATGAATTTATCAAGACTTCTGATTTATCTGATACTACTTCGTCGACTCAAGAATTCTCTAGATCTCTTCCAAATCTTTCTCCAAATCTTTCTAAATCTCCTCTCTCAAAATCTCCCCTTTCTAAATCTCCCCTTTCTAAATCTCCCCCAACTTCCTCAAAATCTCCCCTTTCTAAATCTCCTCCAACTTCCTCAAAATCTCCCCTTTCTAAATCTCCTCCAACTTCCTCAAAATCTCCTCTATCTAAATCTCCTCCAATATCGACCACTTCCACTCCTTTAAATGATGACTTACCTCCTAAATCTCAAGGCTCCACCAAAAGTGACACATCGGGTTCTTCGAGCAAAAAATCGTTCCCAACTCATTATTCAACTAAGAATCCTTCAAATCCTTTAGTTCAAACTTTACCTGCAAATGGATCTTCTTGGCTACATTTCTTTGCGAAAGGTCCTCCTTCTCGTTCTGGACTTCCTAAAATAAATCAAAGATCTGATCCTAAATTAATCACTGATGTTGAATTTAATTCACAAACTGAAGGTCCGGAAATGACTACTATTAATGATACAAATTCCTCTAAAGTATCAATTACAAATGAATCAGATAGAAAAGTGGCTAAAGTATCTGTTTCAATTTCAAATGAGGTTGATAAAAAATTAATTTCTAAAGTTGAGGTGGATAAGAAGTCAAAAGTTTCATCAAAAGTTTCAACTGAGATAGATAAGAAAGTATCTCCTTCTCCAACTGTCTCGCCAAAATTAAAACCTTCAATGACTAAACCTGCTCCTATAAGCATTGTTTTACCAAAATTCAACGAATTTGTTATAAATAAACCTGTGAAACATCCTGATTCTCCTGCACAAAAGGCTCTTCATGCTATAAATTCTTATTTGTTTCCACCTGACAAACCATATGATGGTAGTTTGAACAAATGGTTAGATGAAATAACTCGATCAACTATCGATGTTAAAAAAATTGCTATCATTGGTGTTCATGGATGGTTTCCAGCAAAATTATTAAGAGTCGTCGTAGGTGAACCAACTGGAACTTCTCCAAAGTTTTGTGATATGATGGCTAAAGCTGTATTGGGCTATTTATCAAAACATAATATTTATTTACCAAGTGATGCGATTACTTGTATACCACTCGAAGGTGAAGGAACGATAGAAACTCGTGAAAAGTTATTACATAAAAATTTATTATATAACAAGACATGGTGTGAAGCTCTGGCTTTGGCTGATGTTGTATTTGTTGCAACCCATTCTCAAGGTACTCCTGTTGGTACTATTCTCCTTTCAAGACTTATTAAAGAACGCCTTGTGAATCCTAAACGACAACGTATATGTCAATTGGCTATGGCTGGAATTTCTCATGGTCCGTTTCCATATTTAAAAGATCATTATATAATAAAATACTTTGTGGGTAGAAATCCTGATGCAGATGCTACCAGAGAGCTTTTTGAATTTATGGACTCGGAAAGTACTGTCGCTAAAAAATACCGTGAAGCTCTTAATAATGTAATTTCGAAAGGCGTAAAGTTGGTGTATGTTGCTTCGATGGATGATCAAGTAGTACCAGTATGTATTTTTATATATATATATAATATATATATATATATATATTTCATTTTTTTTATTTAATTTTATTTATTTATTTTTTTTAAAAAAATATTTATATATTTGAATAGCTATATTCTGGGATATTTACTGGTATAGATCATCCGTCGATAATGCGTGCAATTTATGTTGATGGTCCATTATATCAAGAAAATGATTTTTTGATACATTTAATTGTATTCGCTATAAAATTGCGAAATGCTGGTATATTGGATCATGGACTAATTACTCAATTAAGTGAGGTTATTATAGGTTCGTTGTATGGTGAAGGCCATTCAACTTTATACAATGAAATTGATGTTTACACGTAAGTACTTATTAAACAACTTTGATTTTTTGCTTAATCATTTTCTAATAATAATAATGATAATATTGATATTATTATAGACTTGCTGTACAGTATCTTTTTGAAGTACCATCATTGGGAACAAGCGAAGTAAAACTTAACAAATTTCAAGCGCAACCGAAATATAACCCATATTTTTTGCCTTGGTCAGTTCGCGGTATTTTGGAAGACAAAAATGTAACAAGAAATCCTCGATTCGTGGATGAAGTTACCAGATTAAAGAAATTATATGAAAATTGGGATCCTCCTTCAAAACACTTGAAAGACTTAAAGTTTCGATTAGAACCTTTTCGTGATACTATTCTAGGAAAATGGAAACTATAACAAAAAAAAAAAAAAAAAAACAAAATTAGCTCTTGTATATATGAACTTTTAATTAAAAATCATTCATTCTTTTGATCAAATTTGTATTCGATTTCTCTCTAACATCATAATGCTACAACACACTGAATTAAAACAAAACTCTGATATAAGGGAGGATTTATTTGTTCAATTACTTAATTTTTTCAAAAAAATTTTTTTTTTTATTATTTTTAATTTTTTTGTTAGAGTTGTACAGCTTCGCTTTATTATAAAACTAATATATTACAGTACATAATTTTAATTCGAGTAGGATTTGGGTATAAAATTTTTTAGATTAAACCACTACAACGTATAACGATAATATAATTTAATAAAGTATATACACGATGTACATATGTACATATGTACACATGTATTATTATTGCTCAATTGTAAGTTATTTGCTAATTTTCCGGTTTTTTGTATATCTATGACTACAAACTTGTATAAATTGGGGAGGTTGAAGAGGCTTATAAAAAAATTCATATGAAACACCTTGATAGTCAGACTTGATTACAATTTATACGTTATCATTATATCATTCACACTTATTATTGTATAATTTTATATTGATTTGTAATTATATGGTTTGTAAATCTTACCCCGCAGAAGATAATTGATATCAATATACTGTTCATACTAAAGTTACGAATTATGATCTATAAACATACTAAAGTTACGAATTATATGATCTATAATAAATCGACATATTTAACGAATTATGATCTGTAATGAATCGACATATTTAAAAAACTTATTCAGATCATATTAACACTATACAATTCTTGTTTAGGTATTGTGGAGATTCGTCAATCATATTATTATGAAATAACGGATAAGGGGCAAAACCAGACCCGATGATATCCCAGATGTGTACCTCGTGGTTATTCAATAAGAATTGAAACAATTTTTGTGATCTTATCATTGTAATAGGTCGAATGTTGACAAATAATCATTCGATACTGGTAATTGGTTCATCATTTCACCACACCATACGGTTAATGTATAATATAAATTATTCTTATTTTGTGCCACTTTCCCTTAGAAAGAAAGTTTATTTCATTGGGTTAATCAGAAATAATTCTGATTGGTTGAGAAATTTCATATGAAATTTAACTTTTCCAATAAAATTTGAGATACTAAATCATGTAATTTATGATATCCTATAATTTTTGTCCAATCACAATTCAAGATCAGGCGTAACATGTAGTAGTCGAAAAAGATTTGTTATTATATATTAAAAATTAGTTGCATATAAAATTAACATACGTACGTACGTATATATATTTTTAATTATACGTATAGATTACAAAAATAATACATTTTTAAATAATATTTTAAACATTAATATATTTATAACCATGGATTGAAATAAATTTTTGTAACCGTGACTATGAGACTATGATCAGATGTAACGTAGTATATAAACCCGGTTTTTTTTTTTATATTGTGATAATTCTTGCAGTTAAAGTTTTTGGGGCAAAATGTAGTTTATACTGTAGTTAGAATTTTTTATGTTAAAATGTAAAAGATGGATTTATAATCAAAATTCTATTGTTTAGAGAGTAGCGGATGGCCTACATTTTATGCATGCGCATGATCTACATCACGTGACCTAGTGGAGCTCAGTGCCGCAAATCTTACGCTTACTTTTTTGATGCAGATCTGCATATATACACGTGACTTGTGTTACACAAAGGCCCAGTGCATTGTTTTTGCAAAAATAATTTTTGGTTACACACCACTAATGTTATGTAACGTTACACAAGTCTAATTTTGCCCGGCATTAAGCTTAATGCTGGTGGGCACTATCATGATAATGGCCCCGGCGGGGTTAGACATAATTCCGGCCCACCCTAACCCTAAATCTAGTGGTACCCTAACCCGGCATTAAGCTTAATGCTGGTGGGCACTATCATGATAATGCCCC
>QKWP01001224.1:0-31494 GCA_003550325.1 Gigaspora rosea | reverse complement strand
ACGAAAGCATTTCGGGTTCTAAAACCCGAAATTAAAATTTGAAGACGAAATTGTTTTTGACCTATTTTACTTGAAAGACGAAATTATTTGATACTTTTTTTGAATAGACGAAATTATAAGGAACATATCTATATAAATTTTATTTGCTCTTCCTTATAAAAAATTTTAATTTTCTTTAATGAAGACGAAATAGGCCTTTTTCAAAAATCAATTTCGGTGGCATCACTAACTAAGATAATGTACTATAATAATGTACTATGATAATGTACTATGATAACGTACTAAGATATCATACTATCATAGAAGTTATAGTAAAAATGGCTCCTTTTTAAGAACAGAAAAAAGTGGTTCTACTAAAACTAATACCACAAATTTGGTTGGTTCAATAAAATTTGTACTATTCTTAATAACTCTATAATATTTTCCCAATACTAATATACTAAAATTATACAAATATAACACTATTCCCTCCTTCAAAAATTTTGCTCCACAAAATTTAAGAAAATAATAGTTTTAAAAATAATAATAATAAAAATAAAATAACAAATAAAAAATAAAATAATAATTTAATAAATATATATAAAAAAATAAAAATAAAAAAAAATAAAATAGTCTAAATAACACCTTGTGATTATATATGAGGACGAAAGCATTTCGGGTTCTAAAACCCGAAATTAAAATTTGAAGACGAAATTGTTTTTGACCTATTTTACTTGAAAGACGAATTTATTTGATACTTTTTTTGAATAGACGAAATTATAAAGAACATATCTATATAAATTTTATTTGCTCTTCCTTATAAAAAATTTTAACTTTTTCTAATGAAGACGAAATAGGCCTTTTTCAAAAATCAATTTCAGTGGCATCACTACTTGTGATACATCACTACAACCTAAGGGCCTCAGAATATATTAGTATGTTTTGCCTAATATATCTGTATGAACTCTCCTTAAGTATAATTTGAACTTCGAGACTGTTGATTGGACAATCACCTGCTCAAACTACTGCTCCATATCACCAAGGTATAAATTTAGAAAAAAATAGGGTTTAAAAATGTTTAAAAATAGATAATCAAAATTAGATCATCAGTAAATAAAAGAATAATCAAAATTATGGTTTGAATACTATTTTAAAAATGCCTCGTAATCAAAAATTTTTTCGATTTTTAAAAAAGAAAAAACAATTATTGAAGAAAGGAGAAGGTGAAAAAGAAATGGAAGAAGTTGAGTTTATTGAAAATAATGATGTTTAGTAAATAATTAATATTGTGTATTTAAAACATTCGATAATAATTCTAAGTTAAAATTAAATAATTTGGCTAGTATGCAGGAAGTTGCTGAAGAAGAAGAAATAATAGAAGAAGATGTTGTAGAAGAAGAAGTTGAAAGAGAAGTTAGAGACAAAAAAGAAGAAAGTATTGTAAATGAGCCTAGGGTGAACTGGTTGCAAAGTATTGAAGCAGTCACAAAGGAGTTATATGAATTAAAAGAGAAGCTAGAAGCTAAAGAGAATGAATTAGATCTTTTAAAAGGAGACTGAGATAGTATCTTAGAAAGATGAAATTCTTTGGAGTCAGATTTTATTCAAATGTTAGGAATGTGTGTGGAAATGCAACAAGATTTTAATGCACTGCGTGCAGATTTTAATGCTTTGAGTGAAGAAAAGTTGGAAATGTTGGAGTATTTAGGTCGTTTGGAAGAAGAAAGAGTTGTTAAATCGTAAAATTGGAATATTAAAAAGACGATTGGGTAAGTTTTAGTATTTTAGTGTAGATATTTTGTAATATTAAGTTGCTTATATTAAATTGATTATAAAATTTAAATTATAGGAAAAGAAAATTTGGATCCTAATGAGCAGGATTAAAAAAATAATAAAGAATTAAAGTTTTTATGAAATTATTATTGTAAATATTGGTATATTTGAATAAATAAAGTTTTTTAAAGAAAAAAAATTATTTTTTTTTTTTATAAATAAAATGAAATAAAAATGAAAAATAATTTTCGATAAAAAGAAAAAGAAAAATTGATAAAATAAACATTTTTGATCAAAAATAAGTCGAAATTGCAAATTAATTTGGCGAAAAGTATAAAGCGAAATTTTAAAAAGTATAATCTTTGAAAAGAAAAATTATTTGCAAAAAAAAATATATAAGATTTATAGTCAAAGGATAATATCAGTTTATTAAATATAAGATTTTTAATTACAAGTATTTTTAGAAAAGAAGATTTTTAAAAGACAAAACCTACTCTGTCTTGGGAGAAAAGACAGAGTTTATATATCTGTAAAAACTTGGGATTTTCACAATAACGTATTAAGATAACGTTCTAATATAACGTACTAAGATAACGTATTAAGATAACGTACTAAGATAACGTACTAAGATAACATACTATAATAACGTACTAAGATAACGTACTATGATAACGTACTAAAATAATGTACTATGATAACGTACTAAGATATCATACTATCATAGAAGTTATAGTGAAAATGGTTCCTTTTTAAGAACGGAGAAAAGTGTTTCTACTAAAACTAATACTACAAATTTGGTTGGTTCAATAAAATTTGTACTATTCTTAATAACTATATAATATTTTTCTAATACTAATATACTAAAATTATACAAATATAACAATATAAATTTACCAATGCCTTGCCAAAAGTTAAAAACTATCTGTAAATTGATTCAAAACATTGGTTGTTGTAAATATTTTTGTCAACCTTTTTTAGCCTAATATTATGACAAACAAATTATAATTTTATAATTTTACTTATATACAAACTGCTAATAAAAAATATTATTTAAAGAAACTTTTTTTTTAAGTAAAATAGAGATAACTGGTTCTAGTAAAAAAAATCATTAGAGTAGAGTAAGAAAATTATTCAAAAAAAAAAACAATTATAGAATTTCTTCTTTTATATGATTTGTAAAAAAAAATCAAAAACAATTAATAATCAAATTATTAATAAAATTTTAATACTTTTTTTTGTTGGATCTTAATTATTAAATAAGTATAAAATAGGGTGTGGCGACTTAGAGAAGTTGGTAAGTTGTCACCCCCAAGTGGCAGGTCTAGGGTTCAAATCCCACTGACGATGCTTTGAAAAAATAGATCTGTGTTCTGGTAACTGTTTCCTGTCAATCGGTTGGGTACATTACCTGTAGTTCTTGGTTACCATTTCGAATAGGAGCTTTCGGACGAAGTTGTGTCTCATGATACAAACAAATCCAAGGAACTGGGGAACAGAAACCCATTTGGCAAGACCCAAGTAAGGAGGTAGCAAAGATCTTTGACGGTACTACCAGAACTGGAATACCGGAAACCGGAGCTGGAGAACTGGATGATATGACCTTCGGAGGAGAGAGTCCACCCAGTATTGGCACTGGACATATGTCCAACTATTTTTATGCTATTGGATTGGACTGGATATTGGATATAATACTTGGACATATGTCCAGTCCAATATGTCCAATAATTAAAAAAATTTTTTTGATAATTTCTAAAGTGCAGGCATCCTTAAACCAGCAAGTTATTTATATAGGTGGCCAAATTTTTAATTTATATTGTGTAACTTTATACAAAATAAAGCAATGTTATCAGAAAATATAAAATACAGTATTAGAATATAAACCAACATTTAATAAAAAATCTTTTTATAATTTGGCTAGAATTATACTAATTTTAAATAATTTTGGACAAATTTTTAAATTTATTAATAAAATTGGTTAATTTTAAAAGAATATAACTTGATAAATAAATTTCATACTTTGTTTTTTAGGTTATTTTATGAAGCGTTTTGGTTTATAGCTATTTTAGTTTTTTATTTATAAACTTTTAAAGATCATGTTTTATATGTTGATTTAAGGATGCCTGCAATGTAATTCGAATATAAATTCTAACTCTAACCTTAACGAGCTTATTATGAATTTATCACTATCACGAGCTCAAAACTTTCAGGTGTGATACTGAGAAAGATTCTTGAGGCTATTTGTCACATGATAATTGTTGATTTATGAATTACACAATGTCCAATGTCCAATACTTATAGGTCCAATAGATTGGACTGGACATGGGTGGTCCAATATCCATGTCCAATGTCCATGTCCAATGTCCAGCCCAACACTGGGTCCACCAACCTGGCCGCCGGAGTCATACCGGAGGAAAAGGACCTATGTTCCGGAATTAGGTACTAGGGGAAGAAAAACCATAGTAGCACCTAATGCTGGGTAGATCAACCCTTCCGGGCCAACTGAATTGGAAGTCTGGGTATCCGGTGATGGACCAGTAGGAAAGTGATGGTGGGTACCGGAGTTGGAGTGAACCTTACAAGGGCAGAAGTAGATATTGGTAAGAGGACAGGGGCAACCCTGTCTCGCAAGTATTGGCCTTAGTCATAGCGATAAGTACCGAAGTGTAGGTGAATACCTAATATGGGACAGGTACTGCTTTACCAAGTCTCCTGTCGAGGATAACAGGACTGGGAATACCTGGCTGGGTCCTAAGGCAATAGATAAGTATCTGGAACTTGCTAACTGACTTAAGTAACGGGTCTGTTTTGGTGATACAAGATGGGATGGCAGACGGAACATGGATCAAAGGGTTTAAATAACCAATTCCCGTAGTTGGGTTGCAGGTATGGCAGCTAGTGTGGAACCCTTGGGCGGACCACTTAAATTAGACACCAAAAGTGTACGTGTGGCTAGATATATTCTCATCTAGGATTAGAGGGTTTAAATAGGCAATTCCCGTAGTTGGGTTGCAGGCATGGTAGCTAGTGTGGAACCCTTGGGCGGACTACTTAAATTAGACATCAAAAGTGTACGTGTGGCTAGATGTATCCTCGTCTATGTAACAAATGCTAGTATTCCCCTAGAGGATACCAACGGCCCTAATATCTTGAATAAAATTCCTAAGTTCCAAGACGGCACTTTAATTAAAAAAAAAAATAAATAAGTATAAAATAAAACAATTTCAAATTCAGTTTAAATATTTTTTATTAGCATTAAAATTTTTTAAAAAAAAATATTAAATGAAAATAATTTTTTTTTAAAAAAAAACATTATTCAAAAAATTTAATTGTATTAAAACATTTAAAAAAAAATTTTAATGATTCACTTATAGAGTTTTGCAATTTGATTTGATCAAATATTTGATCTCAAATCAAATTCAAATACAAAATTTTCAAATCAAATCAAATTCAAAATAATAAATATTTGATTTGATTTGATCAAATATTTGAAATATTTGATTTGATTTAATCAAATATTTGAAATATTTGATTTGATTTAAAAAATTATAGTAAAATTTTAAATTCAAATACAAAATTTTTAATTCAAATCAAATTCAAATCAAGCCTTATTTGATTTGATTAAATTTAAATATGCCTAATATTTGATTTGATTTGAATTAGAGAAACTATATTCACTTATAAAAAAAAAAAGTTAACTCTTTCTAATTGCATATTTTCTAAGTACATTATTTCTCTATATGTATGAAAATAGTCTAGTTTCAAGCTAGAACTTATAAAATAAGTTCATGTTTAATATTTTCTAAATGCAGAATATTTTTTCAATTAAATTTTTGAAAATACTTACAATTAATATATAGTTGGACCTTCCTAAATTCAACTTTTCTAAATGCATAACCTCTTTAAATGCATAGCTTGACTTGGTTCTAACATATATATTACTTATAAATTTTTACCTCTCTAAATACAATACTTTTCTAAATGCAATACCTTTTTAAATGCAATACTTTTCTAAATGCAATACTTTTCTAAATGCAATATCTTTCTAAATACAATACCTCTCTAAATGTAATATCTCTTTAAATGCAATACCTCTCTAAATGCAAAGTTTTTTATTTAGCTTTTTACCATATATTTAAAAAGGTTTGACTATATATAAAAATATTTTCTCTAAATACATTTTTAATATATAATATTAACTAATCAAATTTTAGAATGTTTATTTAGCTTAATAAAATAATCAAAATTTATATTATTTTTATTTTTTAATTATAAAAAAATAATAGTTAAAAAAAATATATTTTTAAAAACTAATAACTTTTGATCTACTGATCCAATTTAGATGATTTAACTACCAAAATAATCCTCTCAATAAGATGATTCTAATGAATCTAAAATCATCCAAGTTTGATTACATGACCACAAGATCATTAGAGTTTTGTTTATATTTATAATATAGTAAATATAAACAAAACTCTAATAATTTTGTAACCATGTGATTAGACTTGGATAATTAGAATCTTCTCATTAAGAGAATTATTTTGGTAGTTAAATTATCTAAATTGGATCAGTAAATACAAAGTTAATGATTTTTAAAAATTTTATTATTATTTAATAATATAAAATTAATTAATTTAATAAAATTTTAATAAATTTTTGTTCTTTAAATGCATGTTCTCTTTAAATGCAGGTCAAGGTACCAGTCCTATTTAGAGTGAGTTGACTATCTATTCTTCAAAATAGTAGGTAAAAAATTTTAATTAATTAAGTATAGCAATATTGAAAAGTAACAACAGCTCTGTAAAAAAAAAACTTATTATATAAAGTCTGTAATAACAATTTTATTAGCTAAAAAAAGATATTTAATTGGCTATTTGATAATTCAAAATTGAATATCAATTCTGTATTACATATTATGAATATTAAATATTAAACTTTATATTATATACAAGTTTTATTTATAAATTTATCTGATTAACAATTTGTGTATTGTACTGTACAAACTTTTGTTTTAAAATTTTGTTTATACTAGTATAAACTTTTTAGTTGTTACAATGGCTTACTTATTAAAATTTAATTGTAAAATTATATTAGAAATAGAATAAACAGAGTATTGACTATATAGTCTTTCTCTTCTATAATCATGCAGTTTGTATCAAGAAAATTGGTGATTATAAAAAAATATAATTATATAAAAGTTTTTTTTTATAAGTTTTTTAACAAATTGGCTCAAAAATTAATGTGATTATAGGAGCAAGGCCACAGAAAATTTTGGATATCAAATTTCAAATTTTTATTTAGGTATTAGCAAAAATTTAAAAAAATTTGGATTTTGGCTAGCATTATGAAATTAACTTTATAATTTAGACCATGTTACATGACTAATAATAACCCATATCCCTGTTCTGTTGACCTAAGTGCCTTGATTGGCCTATGGCTAATTATTTCACGTGATCAAAAGGTGATTTTGAACCAATAAAAAAAAGATATTATGTTGTTAAAACCCAAAAAATTTGGATTTATTTGGATTTTGTACAAATATTTAAAAAATTTTAAAAAAATTTATTTTCAGAATTTTTCATAGTCCTATATAAGAGTTGAAATTATATAAAAGGTAATTATAGAAAAGAAAGACTGTATATTAAGATTATGAATATTAAGTTAAAAAAAAGCAAAATTTGTAGATAATATGTTTTGATACTTTTAAGTTATTATGTCTTGATCAAATTGATTTAGATTAAACAAAATTTTATAATCTTATTGGTTAATTATTGAATAATTTGTAAAGTACTAATCTTTAAATAATTCTTTTATTTGAAATAAATTTTAAATTTAGATTTCTAGCAGTAATATGTTTATATATTTAATACTATATATATTAGAATATTTTTTTTAGTGATTGTACTCGATCAAAAATATGCTATCCGGGTTACCTGACGGATAACCTTTCGGATAACCCGGATGATTGACGAATATATCCGGATATAAAATTCTACCCGATATACCCGGGTAGTTACCTGGATATAAATTCTACCTGATGTACCCGAATAGTGTTCTGACTAGTAACGCCACCGAAATTGATTTTTGAAAAAGGCCTATTTCGTCTTCATTAGAGAAAATTAAAATTTTTATAAGGAAGAGCAAATAAAATTTATATAGATATGTTCCTTATAATTTTGTCTATTCAAAAAAAGTATCAAATAATTTCGTCTTTTAAGTAAAATAGGTCAAAAACAATTTCGTCTTCAAATTTTAATTTCAGGTTTTAGAACCTGAAATGCTTTCGTCCTCATGTATAGTTCTGACCCAGGTCTGGCGACCTGTATGGGTCACCCGATCGACAGGTCACAGGTCAGTATTGTATAAAATAAAAAAAATTTTTTGCATTGCTCATATGACCTGGATCAGAACACTAAAGTTAATTGAACTTTATTTAGTATCCATGGGCACTAGAGAATATATTAATTAATTTAATCGAAAAGAACTGCACATATTTGATATTATAGTTGAACGCATTCTAGCGCTAATAGTGCTAGATATTCAAACTTTATTAAGAAATATATAGCATACGTCAGTGCGTTTGACATATAATTGAAGAGATATATAGCATACATTAGTAGGTTTGATGTATAATTGAAAGAGAAATACATCAGTGCGTTTGATGTATAATTGACAGAAATATATAGCATACATCAGTGCGTTTGATGTATAATTGGCATTAGCCGGTGGTTTCCCACCCGCATAAATGCAGGCCAGCTGTTAGGCAGAAGCTTTGAAGTCCCATGATCTTGGCCGGTGGTTTCCCATCTGCATAATGCAGGCCGGCCGTAAAAGATGTTTAAGCTGCAGGATTCTACATGAGGGAGGGTAGGGTAGGGTAGGGTGCGAAATTGCTTTGCCTCTTGAAAGGCTGCTGTCGTGCTGCCCTGCCGTTCCTTCATTTTATATCTGCATGTTGTCATATGTTTAAATTCGGTTATATTAGTATTCATGCCTAAACCCGAAATTGGTAATTTCATTAAATTTCTACTTATCTTTCCTTTTGCATATACTAGATTCTCTTGTTAGAACCGGGATCACTCATGTAATCGTGCATCACTGCTTAGCTGTCTTTTCAATTAGTTGACCTACTGTCAACTTGAAATATATATATAGTTTGATAATCAGATCCAATCATAAATGGCTAATCAGGATAAATTTTTTTTTTTAATCGATCATCGCTATCGTTATTATTATTATTTTTATGTTAAACTATCTCTTTCTGTATCGAACTAATAAGAGATTAAAGCCTATAAATATAGCAAGATGACCATCACCAAAATCCACACCACGATAAGTACTATTAATATAAATAGCCTTTGCTGGGTTTGTAATACGACTTAAAATAGAATTTTGGGCTTCATTATTTTTTAATGAAAAAATAAAACTATCTTGGCAGTTAACATAAAACTTTTTACTATTATTCCATGCAACTGGAATATAACTACCAAAAATTCTTTCAATATTATCACTACCTCTAACATTTATAACTGTAACAGTGTTTGCTTTCATATTGCATAAATTCCAAAATGATTCACAAGTAAATTCATCTTTACTCCCATGAAAAAGGTGTGGCAATCAAATTGCCGACAATCACTTCACAGACATCAACCTATATCGACAATCATTTTACCGACAAGCTTTTTTTACCGACACTTGATTTACCGACAAGTTCCTTTTCACTGACAAGTTGATTTTACCGACACACACTTCACCGACAGTTACATTTACTGACAAAATCAACTTACCGACAAGCTAATTTACCGAAAATAGAATATACCGACAAGTTTATTCTACCGACAATACAATTCGTCGACAATACGATTTGCTGACAATACAATTGCTGACAATACAACTCGTTGAATAAACTACTAAGAATAATTATGTATTATACAATTTATTAATAATGACAATAAAAATTGCACATTTTATTAATAATGATAATAATAATTACAGTATTGTCACGGCTGATGCTGAAGCTATTACCTATTTTGATATAAAATTTTAAAATTTTCTTTGGATGTTTTTTTTTGTCTTTGTCTTATAGTATAGGGTTAGGGTAGGGTTTTGGTATAGATTTCATATTTATAGAGTATATATAGATTTTAGTAGGGCTTATAGTTTCAAATCGAGACCCTATAACTTCAGCATTGACCGTGATATTTAAGGCATCTGGCGAATTGTTTGTCGGCGAATTGTTTGTCGGTGAATTGTATTGTCGGTAAAATAATCTTGTCGGTAAATTCTATATTCGGTAAAATGAGTTTGTCGGTAAGTTGATTTTGTCGGTAAAATTAACTGTCGGTAAAATCAACGTGTTGGTGAAAATATGCTTGTCAGCAAATTGAGTGTCAGCGAGTTATTTGTCAGTAAAAAAAGCTTGTCAGTAAAATGGTTGTCGGGTTATGTCTGTGAAGTGATTGTTGGTGAAATAATACGAATCCCGAAAAAGTAATATAAATTTGTAAGGGTTATTTCTTATACTATATGTACCAGTATTTTTATCAATCCAAGATGCAATTTTAGCTGCATGTTCTTTATTAATAATGGTTGAAAAAAATGGTTTAGTTTGTAATTTTAAAATAATTTGAGGTGGTAAAATTGTTGAAGTAATTTATGATCAGGTGATAAAATACTTTTATTCAAATCTTTCCAAAGTCTCTTTTCAAGAATTTGGGAGTATGGTACTACATAATCTGCAACATCTTTGGCAAACATTTGAAAGTAACGGATATGTGATAAAAAATTTTTTAGAGTATCCTTTAAAGTTGTAAAATTTTCATCAGACCAATCTTCAGGATTAGAAGGCAAATCATGATTTTGCGCAATTCCCTACTTTATAATATTATTCCAAATCTTTACTTTTTCTATTTGTAAACCATTACATTTAATAAATGAAACCAATGCATTTTTATTAAGAGAGTTAAAATCTTCAGAATCGAAAATAATGCTTGGATGCTTTATCAAAATGCTATTGCTCCATTTTTGTAGTTCTTCTAGTATATAATATTTCGGATTATGAGGTAACAGTTCTATGATGATTACTAAATTGTCAATTATGTTATTAAATAAATATATATAAGTTTAAGGACAGAAAAATCAGTGTAACAAAGTATGCAGAGTAGCGCAGTACGATACAATGTACAGTCAACTCTCTCTAATTCGAACTGCCGGACTGCTTTTTTTTTACTATATAAAAATTTGGAAAAGTTCAGTTTTCAAAAAGTTATATATGGCTTATCCGAACTTTATAATAAAATTTACAAATGTTCTAGGTGATTTTGTTCAGTTTAGAGAGAGTTTAATAGTGTTCAGTTTAGAGAGGTTCGGATTAGAGAGATGCGACTGTATTAGGCAAATTCCTGAATTTTTGACCATTATTGTAGTGTTTTTATAAATAAATAATGAATATAAAGTTACCCAAGTTAGATTATATAACTTAACTTGGGTAGCCTACCCGGATAGCTAACCGGATAGCCCAACAGATGGCCCAACTCGGATAGCCTAACCCGGATATCCAGATTTTTACTATCTGGGATATTATCTGGATATACATATCCGGTTAGCTATGATTGTAACCCGGATATCTGAATCATCTGTGGATAACCGGATAGTACCCGATCTGAGTACAAACACTAATTTTTTTTATAAAACCTAAATATTATTTGGTTTTACTAAATCCAAACTGTTTTGCCAAAAAAGGTATATTAATAAAATACAGTTAGATCTCTAAATGCATTACATTGGAACTATAATAAAAATTGAATTAAATATATATTTAGAGAGATTATATATTTGGAGAGAAGTAAAAATCTCTAAGTGTTATTAGTTGGACCCAAGAAAAGATATATATTTAGATAGTTTTCTTAAATATGTATTTAGAAAGGTTGTATTTAGAGAAATCTAAATATATATATAGTTGCATCTTAATATAGTCACTCTTAATATAGTTACAAACTCAATATATTTATATTTTTTTATTTATCAAGTAAATTTATATTAATTGATAATCCATGAGTTATCTAAAGAAAATAATCTGCATTCACTATATAAATTTGATGCAATTTAATTAATAAAATCTTAATTGAAAATGTAAAAATTTTTTATCCATACTATAGTGCAGGATATTTAAAGATGGAAATTATAAAATTTGTTCTATTTTCAAAAAATTTCATAGTAAAATTTAATGTTTTTGTGAATTCTTGCAATTTGATTGGCTAAAAGTTAATTATTAAAAAATATTTTAAACCTAATTTAAAATTAATTTTAAAATTAGCCAATAGCAGTAAGTTAAAACATGTGACTTGTCCTATTTTGGGCCAAATTTTTATGTATATTGTACCATAGTACTAGTAATATATACCTACGATATATAAAATAGAGAATAGAAATTTGTTGTACTCGCGATATGTTGCACTCCTAAATTTGCTCATTTTCTTGTACTGTATTAGTGTTTTCACAAAGAGTACTTTTTTGCTCATAACTACTATTTTTTTTGAAAAAGATATTTTGAGTGATTGATTTTTGATTTTATAATAAACTACAATATAGAATTCATTAATTTTATATCTTCCAAATACTTTACATATTGCGGCTATGAAATTTATCATGTGCCACATTTTTGAAATAGGGACAGCAAAAATTTTTTAAAGTTCATGTGGCTTGTAAACCCTCAAATTATAGTGCAAAAGCAGAATATCAAAAATTTTAGTTTTTATTTAACCAACAGAATGCTATATTAATTTAACTATCAAGAATGGTCTAACCAAACTATATGATTTAAAGTTCAAAATTAATACGGATTTTAACTCCCTTTAATTAGTTCATTCTCCAATAGTAGCTAGAGGCTGTTTGAAAATAAACTGAGTTTAAATAATATAGCTGGGCCAACAAAATCTGTGAATTGAAATATTTCTATTTTCTAGACAATTTTTTTGGTCAAATTGATTCCTCGTTTATTAGTCGACCTTCTAGTTTAATCAAAAATTTTTTCGATTTTATGATTTAAAAACATTAATAATATTTTGTATTATGCTAGAAACATTTGTTAATAAAATTTTTAATTTGATCTATTAATTACGTTTCTGCTATAACCAGATATTTTATTCTTTGTGTAATTTATATTATATGGTATAAGTTAAATCTAACCAATAGAAAAATTTTTAATTTACTTGACCAATTTGGCAATTATGTTGTTTTGATTCTCATCAATCTGACCAAAAGAAAAATTTATAATTTACATATTATTTCAAAATTTTAAAAAATTTTAAAAAATTAATTAAAGAAATTTCATTGAGTTTTTTTACTTCTGTTTAGAAAAATTATACAAATTTTTATATTAGTTAACTTATTGATAATTAATTAAAGAATTGCATCAAGTCTTTTTACTTCTGTTTAGAAAAATTTTGCGAATTTTTATATTAGTTAACTCATTGATTAAATATAATTCAACAAATAATTTAACGTTGAATAAATGTGCTTGATATTAATATTTTTCTGTATTTAATTAATAACATGCATGCCTTTAAAATGAATTACAGTGATATTATAAGATGCAGCATCAATTATCTTATTCTTGATATTTTGAAGAGTAAGGCATAGTTAGAAACTAAAATTTTTTATATTTAAAAACAGCTAATCTTAACTTTAATACAACACAGAAAGTCTATTATTTGAACTGCATGCTGAATTTCTGGCTTTAAGGAAGTTTGGCTGAACAAATATCATATATGACTACAAAGTTCTAGTTTGTGTGCCTTACATATTGAAGAAGATAAATTTTGTTTAATTTTATTTTTAAATTCTGCCTAATTTGCATTTTAATTTTGTCCAAATTTATATCTGATTTACCAAAATTATACTTTAATTTTGTACAAAAACAAATCCTAATTTACAAGCTTATTTAATATGTAATTATTGAATACTCAACTAATTATATTGTCAACATCTAAATATTACTCAGGGTTGTTATCCATTTATTGTAAATAAAAAAAGGTTTATTTATTAATTTAGTGGATCTGTTTTTGTTTAAAATAGGAATGCTCACTTTGGACAACAATCTTCTTTTATTTATTATGTCTTTGCTATGGAGATTTCTTACTACTTCTTCCGTTTTCTTTAATTTTTTTTTTTTTTTTTTTACAAACGTGACCATGTCTAGATTCTTTATTGTTTTTAGAAAATAACTACAAAACAAATTGTACAATATATTCTTAAAACTATGTGAATGTTCGACTCAGACTAGTCTATCTGCAGTCCAATTTGGCTACGCTCCAGACCAAGGTCCCCCGTAGTCTTCGTTTTCTTCTTTCATTTCGGACTAAGGTCCAGTTCATCGCCAAAAGGCCCGGCCACGCTTTCTATTTTATAATTTCCCTCCTATTACAATTGTTTTTAGCTATTAACATTATTCTATCCGAAAATACTACTATAATTTGTTTTATTGTTACCGATGTATCCCTCCATCCACTTCATATATTGTAGTGATTGCAGAGGTGGTCACATTTCTATGTTATTTCTGGCCTTTATAAGCATTCCCACTTTTGTCGCATTGTATTCAACGGTTTGGCAGAACCCCGAAATATATATAGATAAGTTAGGTATGAGTTTGCTTATTTTTGAGGTTTTTTATATAGATCTTTTCTATTTATAGTAATTTTTTTGCTTATTTTTGAAGTTTTTTCTATAGATCTTTCCTTTTTTAGTAACCCTATAATTAACCTGACCTATCTATGTAAATTTCGGGGTCCTGGTTTGGCTAGGTTTCCATATCGATTCCTATATTTCTTTTATTAGTTGATGAAGTACCGCAGGTGTATATTTAATTTTTTCTTTTCTATTATCCAGGGGTACTAGTGTTTCTTCTGTTATTATTCCCAAAGGAATCTTGTTATCGATATAAAGCTTTTGAATTCTGCTGCTCATTTTGCTTATATCCATATTGTTCGCTTGAATTTTCACTTCTGTACAATAGTTACCTCATACCTCTTCTAAGATTTCTTCTAGGATCCTTTCATTCTTCTCGCAGGACAGCACGTGGGCGAAATCTTCGGCTGCTTTTCCGCATCTTTGGCATAGGTAATTCGGATATTTCTCAGGGTGTCTATTATGTAAGGTCAGATAGGTCGGCACTTCGTTAGCTAGTATTTTGATTTTAAAATTTTTTAAGTTCGATTCCTTGGGGTCTGTCCATAATGATAGTGGTGCCCCGGCCCATGAAATATATTTTAGTGTTACATCCCATAGTATTGACGGTTGTGAGTGGTGAAGTGCTCTTAACCTCTGTTGGTTAAAACTATTCTATATTATTTCTGGCTTGGAGTATGTGTTTTATCATCTGGTTTATAGAATATATTATAGAATATCCCTCTAACTTTATTATTAGTTGATTTGATAATAACTGTTGAGGATCTAATTGTGTCACTATATTTATTTATCATCCCCGGCTATCTTTAATTCCTCTTCGTATTTAGTTGTTATTCTATGTCCCACCCTTAACTTTTTTATACACTCGGTTATACTGGCATATTCTTTGTTATTTATATTTCGTATTTCTTTTATGTGTTTTACTATACAATCATCTATGAGCGACAGCAGTGATTTGTAATTCAATATAATCTCTACTCTGGCTGTAGGGTTCAACACCGTTAGTAATAGTAGTGTTAACGTAGCTGTAGTGTGAGTTGGCGTCAGCCAGGCCATGATCTCCAAGTTCCTGATATGATTATTATGTTTGAATTTTGCCACCACTGCTATCTTACTATCTTTATCGGTCATTCTTCTCTTCTTCATGGTTATCTCTATCGATACATGTTTATGTTTATAGTTCTTGTCTATCCACTTTTTCCACAATCCCCTTTCTATTCCTGTGAATGCTAGCGACGTTTTCGGGCTCTCAATATCTCTTGTTCAACTAGGGCCTATATATGTAGATACCATTCGTTCATTCTCAGTTATGTCTTCGATTCTCATATGTATTTTATGTTTAGTATCCACTTGTACCATGTATGCGTCCTCCATATTCACTTCTAGCGTACACTTCTTTCACTTTAATGACTTGCAGTTCTTTTCACATTCTTCACATCTTCTTAGGTTTTTGTCATACCTTATCCAATGTGTGGCTATCTTTCTTACTTGATATCTTTCCTCACTCTTCCTTTTTTGTTAATATCTATTTCGCTTTTAGGTCTGGTGTTATCTTGTTAAACGTAAATGGATTTGGTTTTTTTAAACTCAACATTGGGTTTTCGTATTCTTCTAATAAACTGCAGATTTCCTTAAACCACTTCGGTTCGACACCTCTAAGTATTCTCTTTATACTATTGTGGAACTCGTCCCATCTTAGAATTTTTTCCACATTATAATCCAATATTTGCTCTATCCATTTTAACACTGCCTTGTTAAGGCTTTTTTTCAGAATATTTGCACGTTTGCATCCCCATAGTATAGTGTTTATAGAGGTTGCCTCAATTTCTTCTACTATAGGCCACGGCTTGCCTGCCTGTTGTATTGATATGCCTAGGTCATGTACGGTATTTATCATAGTTGCTAACAGGGTAGTGGATTCTGGTTGCGGGAATATCGGTCTTTCTGCTAATATCGATCTGTTGGTAGCAGCTGCAATTTGTAATTGCTGAATTCTATTTTTTATCGGAGAAATATTCATACTATTTGTCATTAATGCTCTAGTAATTGTTCTCACGTGCTGCTGTTGTTGTATCTGCTCCAACCTTCTCAGGGCCAATATTCCGGGGTGCTGAATAAATGAATTAGGAACGTTTCTTGCTAGTCAAGCTTTGCTTTTGACGATACCGGTGTAGAAATTTGTGATATGGTTCATTTGTCTATTCGTCAAGTACGATACTTGTAGTCTATAGGCCGTCCTTGTTAAGATCACTGAGTTTATGACGTATATTGCCTGTTTCTCAGTTATCTTTTTTATTTTTATATGGTTTAAACTATTCATCATTTCTTCTATTATCTTTTTTTGTATTACTTTCTTTGATTTATTCAATATAAACCATCCACCTAAATACTTAAATGGTTCGTTTGTACTATTTTCTATTTGCACACCTTCAAAGTTAATTGACGTGTCTGGTGCCCTGTTTGTTAATAGTACAGACTTATTCGGGTTTACACGTATACCTGAAAATTTATAAAACGAGCTAGCGATCTTTAAAATTTCTTCCAGGCCTTCTTTGTCTTTCGCTACTCATAGTGAATCATCCATGTAGGCCATCACCAATATCGATTGTTTAGTTCTCTTTTCGACTAAATCATCTAATGCCATCTTGTATTCTGTACAATTTTGTTGTACCTGGTGTATTAGTGGATCATAATATATTCACCACATTATTGGGGAGAAGGTTTCGCCCTGGTCTGTGCCATCCTGCACATCGTACAACTCTGATCTCCCCATGTTCAGAATTACCTGCGATTTTCTATTAGACAGTATATACGATATTATTTCTATAAATTGTGGTGGTAATCTGATTCTCTTTAAAGCTTTTTCCATCAACGGGATATGCACCGAGTCGAAAGCTTTTGACATATCCTGTGCCAAAAGCCATAGTTCTTGCTTATTAATTTCTGCATCCTCTATGATATTTATCAGATTATTCATCGGTTGCATAGTCAATTGTTGGGGTAGCGCTGCGAAATTCCAGGGTGAGAATACATTAAATAAAGAAAGAACATGTGCTAATCTTTTGGTCAGTATCTTTGTTAGGATTTTTCTACTATGTTCGATCAATGTTATCGGACGTGTGTGCTCCAATCTATTATCATATACTGTCTTTTTAGATATTGGCCATATATTTGCTCTCAGCCATTGTGTTGGCACCTTTCTTAGTCTTAAACATGCGTTAAGCAAGTGTCGGAACATCTTTCTTGTTCCCGCTGGAAGGTTTTTTATCATTTCATTCGATGTGTTCGTTGGGCCAGTTGCATTATGCATGGGTGACTCTGCTATTATTTGATCTAACTCTACACTCTCTATGTTCTTCATTAAGTCATCGTATACCCCCATTGGAATGTCTTCCCTCTCTTCGTAAAAGCTGCTCCATTCTTCCCAATAGTCCATATTAGATGGATTTTTTCTTGTCCACAATTGGTAATATTGTTTAGCAGCTCTCTTTATTTCCCTTTCTTCTACTACTACCTTGTCGAGTGTACATATCTTTTCCCAGTTCACTCTATCTACCTTTCTACTCAGGATACTATCAATCATTCTAGTGGTGTTTTCCCTCATATCATTATACCGTCTTTTCGTATAGTATTTTATTTTCGCAGTTTGCTCGTTGTTGTTTTCGGTATTTCGAGCTGTTCACAACATTGTTCTTATTTCTTTTAATTTTTTTAGAGTATCTTCCCTTCTTACTAGTAGGTCCTCTGGTTTAATCTCCTCTATTTTTGTCTCCGCAAGCTTATTTAACTTATTTCAGATTTCCTCCAACTGCAGGATTAACGCCACAGCTGTGATTGGGGGCTTCATATTTATGATTTTCCTTATCATCTTGCCTACTAGTGTCAGAGCTGTATATAGTTTTGTCGCCTTGAAAGAGTGTGTGTAGAACCTCTTTGGTCGGTTATACGTGTACGGGATAAATTTATTTGTGGCTGTTTTAACTGCTGTGTTCCATATTAGCCAGGTATTGTCCAATTCCTTATTATCACCAATTCGTTCGAACCTCTTCTTATGTTTCTGCAACTTCTTATCTATAAATCCTCCGAACTTTACCCAGTCTTCTTCTTCCATTTTGTCGTATTTATATGGGCAATGGACTAGGAAAACCTGTCTTTGAAGGGGTTTCCATTTTGAGAAAATGGCGATTATTTGTCTGTGAAACCTAAATTTTACCACTGAATTTTTTGTTTATTTTTAGATATCAATTACCGAATAAACAATGTCATGTGATTATGAAACACTGATTGACCAATCTAATTTAATTGAGTCAGTTGTAAATCTATTTTTAAAACACATTCGTTAAAAAATTGGTTTACATTCAAGTTAAAATATCTCGATAAATTATTATATTAATATAGGGTAAAAAGTGAAATACATATAGATATAAACTGGAACTTTAATTTGAATCAAAATCGTGAAATTGATAAAAAAGTCTCAAAGACGGGTTTTCCTAGTCTACTACTCATATACCTTCCGTCTTTTTTGCCGTTTTTCCAGGCCGTCCTTTCTTATTTTTTTTAACATCGTTCTCCAGCTCGTAGTAAGGATCCTATGGTCACTATTGGTTATTTCTGCCGCACTCTTTAACATCGGTATTTCAAAGTCCGAGATTAGATCTAGGGATAACCATAGATCATCTATTTGACTCTGTAGATCTTTCCTGCTCTATGTAGGTTCCTTTATCTTATACGATTCGATTATGCTTACATAACCTATCGAGTTCATAAAGGACATAATTGGAATATGTCCTTTCCTTTTCTGGTTGGTATTGAAATCCCCCATTACAAAGGCTGAACAACCTCGTGCCTGTGCTTTTGTTACCCATCTTATTATCTTGTTCTGTGTTTTGATATTTATATCCTTTTTGTCTGATGGCTAATATAATGATATGATTCGTTTCTTGTTATTTCCAGGTAGGAAAAGATCTAGCATAATTGCTGTCCTGGTTCTCTATCAATATTATGTATATACGGGCAAAGGTCGAGCCTTATGGCTAAGGCAGCACCCATACTTGCTTCTCTTGTTCCAGCCTCTACTAGTTTATAATTTGACATAAATACTTTATATAGGGGATTAGTTAAGGCGTAGTCATCATCTTGTTTTAGTTTTGTCTCCGACATCACTATTATATGAATGTCCTTATCATTACAATACGTAAGCCAAGTTTGAAATTTTATTCTATTAGATAGTCCTTGCACATTATGTATTGCTATGTTTATTCTATTCGACTGCTCATTTCTAGGTTCATCTGTTAAATCATATATTTTTGTAATATTCTCGTCACCGGCTGCAGTGTCAACTATTTGATCTTTAATCTGACTCATCAAATTCGTAAGCAAACAGATCCCATTCCGGTTTGTCCAATTCGGGTAATTGAAGTATATGTGTTGGTATGTTATTAAAGTCATAGGCTTCTTTAAGTACCTTTATTGTGTCGTTCACTTTGTTGTATTCTGTTATTGGAACCATCACTTTACTTTCATTCCCTTCTAACTGGGTTATCTTTTCTTGTATTAGACTTATATTGTAAGGTATTCGCTCTTTCCCATTAACGCCTTCTCTTCCTTGTCTTTTGTGTTTTATATTAATCCAGCTTTCTGGCAAGCGGTGGAAAAAGTAATGCTTCCGCAGTCTTCTAGCCGCATCTACAAGTTGTTCTTGCGTGGTTATTGGTACCTCAATCGTCACATCTTTTACCTGTCTGAAATTCTACAGTAACAGAGGTTTCTCCATATAGTTGACACTTTTATAATTTTCTGGCATTGTCTGAGGAATGTAAAATTCTTGTTCTATATTTGCAATGAATTCCAATGCCTCTTTTTTATCCTTTATCGGAATTCATACTTTTTTTTAAGTCTTATATCTGACAGGCATTGTGGTAATCGATTCTTATGTTTAATATAATCGTTAGGAATTTTCTTAACTTCGTAGTACTCTTTGAGCATATCTAGATGCCTAATGAAGTCTACTCTATCTCTTGGTGTGAAAGAAAATGCATATGCTATTTCGGTATTCAACATCTGTGGAGTACTTGGGAGCGGCAGCTTTTTTTCCGGAAGGTTAAAGTATGAATCTGGTAACCACTTAAAGGTGTATCTAGCTCTCAACTCCGTAATGTGTTCTCTTAATTCGCGTAGGTCTGTAGGATCACTTATCGGAAATGGTCCTTGCCATTCTTCTTCCAAATCCCTTGGGTCGTCCAGCAGTGGGATCAGTTGATTTACAAAGTATTCCTCTAGTTTAGTCTCTCAAATTTGAAGACCTGTCTTAAGGCTCTGACAATCTGTCCTGTTTCCTTTCTATCCTCAATAAGTAGTGCAAATGGCAGTAATTCTTTTAGCATATCGGGTATAAGCTCTGGAGTGTCCGGTAGTAATACCAGCCTTTCCCCTAATACTGTTCTAATATTTTTCCTGGTATTCTCAAATGATATTTTTATAGTGATCTTTGCGAACCCTGCTAGATAAAAAACCCATTGTGCTATCTCATGTGCATCCAAATCTATTATATCCAGACTCCTCATAAAGTCCATTGCTATCTTTCTACGCAGTCCCACAAATATTTGGTCTCTATTGACCTTGCTCGTAATTGGGATGTCATGTAAACGTTTATATCTTCCCGTTGCTTTCTGTAACATCATTACGAAGTCTTTCTGATGTTGCAGCTGGGACGGGACGTGTCTTGTAAAGTGTAAAGGATCTAAAAAAGGCGGTGTCTCTGTATTGCAACTTAGTTCTTATTGCTGACGGTATTGGGTAATCTACTAGTGCAGTTGCCATTTTATGTTGGATTAACGTAACTAGTAATTCTGGATTTTCAAATGCTTCGATCATTTTGTTGTATCCCCACAACTCGCAGTCAAAAGTGTTCCGTTCTTTTTTCAATAGTCTGATTAATCCTGCCTTAACGTCCTCTGCCCATCTGTTATCCACTGAATATTTGACCACCCTTTTTTTCTTTTTATATCGACTGGCAGCTTCACTGTAACTCATATGTTTGGTTTCTTGTCTTCTGACTTCCTCATCACCTTCGATGGTGTTAACCGATTCTGTTTCTATTCTTTCGCCTTTAGTACCTTCCATCCTTTCTTCTTCTTCTCTTTCCTTTATGCTGACTTCTAGTCCGGTATCCATCCCCGTCTTATTTCCCTCTATTTCTATATAATTTTCATTCTCATTTTGTGTAACCATGTCATGTGTCAAGACCTCGTATGGATTACTGTGACCAAACTTTTGCTTGTCTATTACTAATTGCTCTGTCACTGTTGCTTTACTATCCACTTCCATTACCGTCGTAGCGTCCATACTTGAATTTCCTTTTGTGTGGTCCACTATGTCAAAGTCGAAAAAACAGTCTTCGTCTAGGGTTGGCTGTGCTATTTCTGTACCACTGTCTATCTTAGTTTCTTGAACATTCGGGTAGTTTCTCACTTCCCCTGCATTAACCATTATCACTTGATCGTCAACGTGGGAATCTATTGTTTGTTGTTTTTCCAAATATGGGTTTTCTGGAGAGAATTTTATGTCAATCACTTCCTGACTTGTGAGTTTGTGTAAATCTATATTGGTTGTATCCTCTTATGATGTCATCTCTGGATTTTTCGGGATCGGGGCCGTTTGTCCACTTTTTTCTGGCATTACTATCGTTTCCTCCAAGACAAGCGTTGTACTGATATATTCCATTTCATCGTGACCAGTTTTTCTCTTTTTTTCTATGCACACTTCGTCCTTATCTATGTCCATCTGGCTGTCCAGTACTGGATATGTGCCCTCCAGAGCTCCGGTATCCATATCACTAGGTTTGTCTGTTGCCGACATAGTCGGCAACTTACTTCTTTAAGTACGATGTTATTAGAGAACCCTGTTCTAGAGCGCTTTATTTTAACTAAGTAGTGTTGGCAGACTCAGATAAAGGCTCTTTCCAACCTTAATTAGTTAATTAGTCTCTTTTCCACGATACGCTTAAACTTTTTTTTGCTAAATTTTTTATTTACTTATGGATCTACAGATGTTCGGGAAAGAATTTTTTAATACAACTTCCGTTTTCTTTAATTTTAACTAAATTAATTTTAAAGTTTATTATTATTCAAAATTTAAAAGTCATATTGTATTAAAAGTTAATAATATATACTTCAAGTTCATTAAGGACAAGTAAATTTCTTCAAATAAATAACTATTATCCTCTTCCGATGGAACTGTACATGAGTCAATCTGCCAAAAAGATAAATTCCTTCAAACCAAGACATTGAATAAAAATTTATTTCAAGCCCTAAAGAAATTTAGTTCAGTAGTGGTACTTATAAAGTATGTTATATATAGTAAGTTTAACATACCATCTTGTGTAAATCCATATAGAACCAATGATTTTCTTTTGTCTTCATTACTAATATGCTTTCATTGCTTTAAAGCTTTATTAATTGAATCTCGTATCATTATGGGTAATTTGATTTTATCAAGATATTTATTCTTTCTCTTGCTATCAATAGACCAAAAGAACCTAAACCTCTAGATACTTTTCCATACAATGCCTCTAATTTACATGAAGTATTTACTAATATTCCTTTCATGTCTGCTTTGTGGCCAACTTTGGCTCGCTAAAAAGAATTATTTGACTCATTACGAGCTTCATTTATTGCTAAAGACTGAACTTCTCCACTAAAATTAAGCAGATTCTTAGGAAAATACAAACTTGTTCACTTTATTCTTAAACAATGTATCTTACTATTTAGGGGCATCCATAAATAACATTATGTACCCCCTCATAGTAGCGCTTGACCCCCCTCTACTATATAAAAAAATTTTTCAAAATCCATATGTTTATATATAAAGGTTTACAAAAACTTAAATATATTGTAATACAGTAATTCGATTTAGATGATTTAGGTACTATTCGATTTGTCTCAGTAAGACGAATCCAATAATACCAAAATAATTTCATTTGGATTACTGGATCAAAAGTTATTCACAAAAAACTATTGATTTTATAGTAATTTTATAAGAAAACATAATAACAAATAGTATTTGGCCAATAACTTTTGATCCAGTAATCCAAATAAAATAAAATTGGTACTATTCGACTCCTCTCACTGAGATGAATCAAATAGCACCAAAACCTTTAAATTTGGACGACTAGTTTAATTTTTAGACAATTTTTTCTAAAAAAATTACGTTATATTTTTTTGACCCCCCTACTCAGTGTTGTCTTGGGACATGAACACGGACAGCAGACAGTCCGGGATGGGACGTCAAGAACATGTCCACCCAGAATTTTTTTTGTCCTGGACATTCGGCGAATCAACACATAATTACCAACCAATAAAATTTGGTGTACTCTCATAAATTATCATTATTTTTACATAACCCAAACCAAGGTTTGTATAATTCTGCAATTTGATTGGTTTTACCCAGCAAACATGTCCCGAACATAGTAGAGACTAAGTTAAAAATTAGTAGGACATTGTCTGTGTACAATATTGTGTTGGGACATTATTGCGGACATGTCCTGGATGTCCTGTTCCAGGCTGTTTGTGTTTCTGTAAAATTGGCGGGACAATGTCCGTGTACAATGCTGCCCCTATTTATTGAGAAAACCATTATCGTTTGTCCAAACCCTCTCTAGTATGACATTATTTATGGATGCCCTCTTATCATCAATTACTTTTAAAGAAAATGTTCTACAAATTAGTAAAAATATTGTGGTTAGCGGTTTGACTTGTTCAAAAAATAAGTATTCGAATATTCATTTGTTCAATTTTTTATTTTCAAATATTGTTCAAAAATTTTGAATGAATATTCGAATATTCACTGAATATTCATTGAATATTAAATATATTTCAATTTTAAAAAATTATATAACTAAATTAGCCAATAAAATTGCAAATAAATTAAAAAATAAAATAAAATTATAAAATTATATATATATATATATTTATATATTCAATGAATATTCAATGGAATGACTTGTACACAAATCTTTCCAATTTAAATATTTAAAAAATCCTTATAAGTTTAAAATTACTAAGATAGCTTGGTTTTTACTTCTAAATAAACTTGTTCTTCTCTTAAAAATACATATAATATTAAAATTTTATTGCAAAAATCCTCAAACTCATTAAGTAAAGGCCCTTTGGCCTAAAATTGTATTTTTTCAAAATACATTCAAAACTGCCTTTTTAATCTATTTTGCAAAATAAGAAAAAGTTAAAAAGCACACTTTTCTCGCCATAACAAGCTATACGGTAATTTAGACTTGTAGCTTTTAAATTGACTGAGATATTTATAAAAACTTTTAACCTTTTTATTTACTCCTTTTTTTTTTTTTTTCCTACTACAAAAAACCTCTATAGGCGTTTTTGTACAACTTAAAATTGTGCTACCCACATTTTTAATAATCTGAAATTTATTGGTTCTTAATTAATTATACAAATTATTAATTAATTTTACACAAAACAAATATTTATCTTTTGTAACCTTTCTAATTTATACAAAGGAATATTATCTAAACTCACATTTTTGTACACCTTGTGTAGCACGTGATTTGTGTAATATGTGAGTTATATGTAGGGATACCGCAGATCTGCGATAGCATAATATGCGCATAATTCAGATTTTACCGCAGAAGCATATGCGACTGCGATATTCGCATATCAAGATGAATTTCGCATAATTAATAAAGCATAATCTGCACATAAATGGCCGGAATTAAAAATCGAGTAATATCGGGTTCCTATTGGACGCAGCATTTGATTGTATGAAACATAAATTTCATAAATTATCAGATTTGAAATTTCAAATAATGGTAGAATGTTAAGTAATAAAACATATCGTTAAAGCAGTATAAAAATTTAATAAGAAATGTATATTAGGACACAAAGTTAATTTTCCGTTTTGCATAACATGGTGTTCCAAAATTTCAGTTGGCTGGTCGGATTTTTTTTTAATCTACTGTAAATTAATATGATCATGTTCATACCCAGAAAATTTTAGATTTTTTTTCGGTTCTATCGGTCCTATAAGAAAAGTGGTTCGGGGTATGGTACAGGAAATCAGTGTATATGCACGGGATGGTACGGACTGTGTGGCACGTATAGGCACGTTTTACGGAATGGCACGATTAAAAATGACACAGATACTACGGCAATGGGGTGCACATTATATTACGTCACACGAAATGGCACGCATTCAGTAGCACGCATATGCACGTTGTACGTGATGGCACGCCGAATTACACAGAATGGCATGTGTTAAAAATGACACATGCTGGTTCGTTTTTCGGAGAACTATAAGAGCGAAGGATCACAAACTGATGGGGGTTCAGTACTTACAATAACGATAATGATAAAATTTATAACGATAAATTTCGCATATTTCTATCTGATCCGCATAATCTGTAGCATAATTTTAAAAAATTTATCGCATAATTCGCATAATTTGAAGTGTAGAGCAGGCAGAATTTGGGGCTTGTCGCAGCAGAAAATTAGGATCCCTACTTATATGTGACTAGAACAACATGTGACTTGTATAACCTATATTAGATTCTTTAGTATTACGTTACATGAAACAAATTATGCCTTTTTGTGAAACTTACAATAATATCTACTTTGTTATTTTATTTATTGAATTCAAATTTATTTCAACAATTCTAAATATTGATTCTATTTATAATTCAACCATTAAATAACCAATAATATTATTTCAGTATGCCTACTTTAACATTCCAAGAACCCAATACTTTAGACCTTGACTTCTTTTACAAAAATGTTTCTGGAACTTATGGAACCTATAAAGTTGCAATATATGAAGATAATCTACTAATTGTCAAACCAATCCAAAAAAATTTTTATCCAACAACCTGCTTCAATACAAATCTTTATTCTATAAAAAATGTAAAGTCAATACATTTCTTTCCTGCACTACTCTAACACATTCTGACCAAATTTGGTTGAAAGTTATGGGAATTTTATTTTCAATGAAATAAAATGAAAATAAAACTAATCGAAGAAAACTAAATAAAACTCATATGATTTATTAGTAATGTATTCATTTTTATTATAAAAATGTATAATTTTTTTTACGCGTAATATCAGTTGTTACTTATTTAAGCTGCTTTATTTTAAATTTATTCCAGTTTTATGTATTAGTATTATTATTATTCACTTTTTTATATATAAATTAGTAATATAAGTTTGTTATCTGTTATATATATAAGTTCCTTTACTTTAACTTGAAACATACAGCTAATACAACTGATAAAATATGCATATATTTACCAAGATAGAATAAATATAAAAAAAAACCAATGTAAAATGTTTCTTTTAATAAGAATAAGATAAACTAAATTAGGGCGCTGACATTTATTAGATAATATTTTAGAGTGTAAGGGGGTCAAGAAAAATCATACCTTAGTTAAATTTGATTGGCTAAAATTCTATTTATAGATCTTACCTGGGGGTGGGGGTAAGCCCCTATAGTAAATAGATATTAGGTAATAAATGTTAGCGCCCTTATCAATAAGTTCATTATTAGTTATACTATAATAATTATAAAATTTTTTAGACTCAATATTATGTGTAAAAATGAGAATGTGTTATCTGAACTGCTTAGTTTATATTTTATACATTTAAATTGCAATAAATAGATATCAAAATTTTTTAAAGTCAAAAAAACAAAGTATATTGTACTATTTTTAAATTACTGCTATACTTCTACAAAAAATATCGATAAGTAGTGAGTATGCTTAATAAATTATCATTTAATAATAATGCTATGAAATTTTGCATTCACAATATTTAATTATAGATGCACAACCAATTTATATATCTGAAGAAAAGTAGTGTTCTTGGTGTAATATAAACAATGAGACATGTGAATATCGTTCTAAGAATAATCATATTTGGTTTAAAGAATCCAACAACTATGAAAATTGTTATATGTTAAAACTGTACTGTTATTGTGGTACTATAGTCAGTTGAAGTTGGGAAGATATCAAATGGTGTAATACTATGATGAAGTTGGTAAAAATAATAAATGATAGGTATCGAACTATTTATAATTTGCAAGACTGCTAGTATGGAATTAAGTACTATGAATGAATGGTGATAAACGAAGAATAAATTGTCAAATTATGGTGTAAGTACTGTGATAAGTTAGTAAAAATAATAAACAATATAGGTATTGAACTACAAGACTGCTAGTGTAATCCGTCGAAATTAAGTACAGAAATGGACGAAGAATAAATATCAAAATCAAATGAAGAATGGAATATTAAAAAATTGAATGTTCAATTTGTTCGACAAAAAAGTGGATTAAATCTCATTTTAAAGGACAACAGTGTTCAAAGTCTGAAGAACATATCTGGAATAATTATTGGTGGTTGTAAAAGTTTAATATTTTATTGAATATAAATTTTTATTGGTCAAATCATATGATTACAACAATAATTTTTAATTAGTAAATTTTTACATTATCATTGATAAAAATTGGTACATATCTAATATTGTTTGATATGAAATTTGTTTTCTTGAACAAATTCATTATCTAAATATTAAACAATGAATAATCCAGTATTTTTCTCTAGTTGCAAGTTGTGGTCAATTATAATACATGCAAATAATATTCACAACAGATAAAAACAAATTTCCTATTAATAATAAAAAAAATTGTAAAATTATTAAAAAATTTAATCTAATTTTAAACGAAATTTCTTAAAGAAATTATAATTACTGCAACCATTTATATCACTATAATTCATCATCAAATTCATCATCATCATAACTAGCAAAATCTTCTAAATCTGATATATTAATGGCAGTATTGTCACGGGATAGCTTTGGACAATGATTTGAACAATTTTGAACAATTTTAAACAATTAAATAAAGTAAAATTACTTAAAATTTATTAAGATAACCTATTTTAATTTTAACTAGAATGTGTTTAGTATCTAAAAAAATATATAGTTATATATTTTTTAGATAAATTTATTAATTATTAAAGCCTGGACAAGCTTTGGACAATCTTGGATGTTTGGACAATTTTGAACATGGACAAGCCAAAAAAGGCTTTAGACAGCCAAAACGTGCAATACTGATTAATGTTTCTGATTCAGTAATGCTACCATTTGTACGAATTAATTGTTTTACTTTATAATCAAATTCATTAAATGAAAGATCTAAAAACAAAATTTTATTTTCACAAAGAGCATCTGCTAATGCTTCTCCATATTTTGCTAATACCTTAGAACCAAGTTTGTTATTCTTAAAACTTAAAGTAGTAAGTGTAATATTTTTACGAATGGCAATTGCTAGTGCTTTTTTTTCAAAAAACCAATATTATTACCTGAAAGACTCAAATAAATTAAAGTATTGTTTTTAATAAGAGCATCTGCTATTGGTTCTAATCCTGAACAGCCAAGACCATTATTTGAAAGGTCTAAAGAAATTAAAGAAGCATTTTTATAAAGAGCATCTATTAGCATTTTTCCAAAATCAGATCCAAGATTATTACTGGAAAGTTTTATTGTTGTTAATGCATTATTATTGCAAAGAGCATTTGCTATCATATTTCCAGCTGAATAACCAAAGCAATTAAATGAAAGATCTAATTCTTTTAAACTATTATTTTTGTAAAGTGTATCAGCTAATGCATTTTTATTCTCAAACCCAAGTTTGTTAAGGTGAAAATCTAAAATAGCTAATTGTTTGTTTTTGCAAAGAGTATTTGCTATTTCTTTTCCTCTAAAAGAACCAAGTTTATTACTTGAAAAGCTGAAAGTAATAAGTTTTTTACTTTTTATAGAAATAATAAACTTAAAGCAGTAATTGCTGAGTGATAACTTTCTTCATGTTTAATTAGATAAGCTTTCTACATTTCTTCAAACTGTTGATGGACGTAATATAACTTGTATAGATATAGTAGCTGATTATTTGCTAGTAGGAGGAACTAAGTGTGTTCTTTAACATTTAGTGCCAAAAGACAAATATTGATAACTTCTTATTTTCAAAATAAGGTTTACTCCATAATATCGGTACAATAATTCTGCACCATTCACGGTTAACAAAAGGCATAAAATAAGTTTTTGTAATTATTTTTTAAATCTTTAAATATTTCAAAGACGACTTTGGTCGGTAAATGTTTTATTTTTTATAAAAATATTTCATTTTAATTAGTAATAATCTTTTTAAAAGAATTTATTTCAGTAATTAATGATTTTAAAATCTGGTTTATATACAATATTACTTATATTTAATATATCATATTGTAAAAATATATACTATATTTAGAAATGATTTGAATATACTATTATATAGTTCACAACGATTAGTGAGTAACATATGTAAAAATAATTTGAAAAATCCAACAAGAGTTAGTTAATAAAAAATAATAAATAAACAAATTAAGTATAAATAACAGAGTAAAAAGCTTATATAAAATTTATATTGATCATTAGCTAATATTTTTTATTCAAACCACTAGAGTCAGTTGATAATTTGACAAATTATAGGTAATTTTTGTATCTAAAATCATGAATCATCAAATCAACTTACATATTATTTAGCAATATAAAATATATAACTGAAAATAAAAAGTAACAGAGCCCAGTGTTGCTCGAGAATTTAGTTTCTGATTTCTTGACTCTTAGGCCAAATGCACGCCAAATTGATTTCGCCAGCTGAACTATTTTTTCTATTCTTATCCGATATCACCCAATTTTTTGATTCCTTATGCAAAGTGAAAATTGACTTTGCAAACTTAGATGTGAGCATTATTTTATTATTTACAGTAAATTTAAAAAAAAATCAGATCGATTTCAGATACCATGTATTTTTGATGCGTTGGATCATTTATTTTTGTATAATCAACCCCAGTAATTTATCTAAAACGTACAGTCGATCATAACAAATAATTACACAATGATTTTTATAGTAAGCTATTAATAATTTTTTTTTATTTTTAAATTTATTTATTTTTAATAAATTTGCTTCTTAGATGATTAAGAGATAATATTATATTTAATTATTTGTTTATATAAAATATAAAAATTTAATTAGTAGCAACTTTTAAATTAAGTTTAACTAAATTAAATTTTAGGCAAAATTAATAATTCTAGACAAGCAATAAAAAATAAAATACAATTTCAAGCAGGTTAAAATTTAAAATAACATGTATTAGTATAATTCCAAAGAAACTAAAATTTAATTTTATCAACATTAATAATTCTAGTAAGCAAATTAATATAATTTCAGTCAAAATTAAAATAAAATTTCAAGCAAATTAATGCAAAATTAAATATAATTTCATTAAATATTAATAAATTCTAGCAAAATTAGGTACATTGCAAAGTATAATTTCGGATGAAATTGAATTAAGTATAATTCTGGGTAACTAATATAAATTCGAGATAAATTGAAATATAAATTAAAAAAATTTTAGTATAAATTAGCAAAATAATAAGACTGAAAAATATTTGGTTCTCTTTAATTAGAAAATTTCTAAAACCTCCAACATCACCAAAATTTGCATGGGGATTACTATCGATTTTTATCATTATTGGATAGTAATCGATTTAAATCCCCCATAACGAGGACTAATGATTAAGATAGTAATCGATAATAATCGGTAATAATTGATAGATATCAGATTAAAAATCACGAATAACAATACTATTATACTGTATACTTATTTTTAAACATTTTACAGATTTTCGCATGTTTTCACAAGGTTTCGCAATTTAATATAAAATTTTATATTTTTTTATTTATTTGTATTTATTATTATTATACATTATATTTTAATTAAATATATATATTTTTAATCAATATTATATATTTTATTATATATTATTATACATTTTTTACGAAAAAATAAAAAAAAATAACAAAAAACATAAAAACAAAAAAAATAATGAAAAAAACAAAAACAAAAAAAATAGTAATAATTTGAACCTTTTTGCACTTCGTTGCATAATGCTAGCTCTATATACTTATTTTTTCACCCTGCAGTTAGCTATTATTTCTTTTCTTCTT
>QKWP01001223.1:107453-155316 GCA_003550325.1 Gigaspora rosea | reverse complement strand
AATTATCAGAACTACTATATTTATGTATATTAATTTTAAAATTGTATCTTTAAAAATGATTAAAATATTGATCTAAGTTCAAAACTTTTCAATCATTCCACGTATTAATTTAAAGAAAAAAATTGATTATGTAATAAAATATGTAATTTTTGCTATATTTTTTAATTTAATAACTTTAACTTTTTTTATTTTTTGCATAATTGAGGTCGATCACGTGTAATTGTCATGTTTGCTTTTTTTTTTTAATAAATTTAATTTAATTAATATATGTTTATTAAGTGATAAATCGATCAATAAAAATTGATCAAATGATCACGTGATCGATTGATCAAAATCAATTGATCATGCGATCACAGGATCGATTTTTATTGGTCGATCATGGAGTCTCCATGGCGATGGGTCGCCATAAAATAACCCATTTAATAATTATAAAAAAGTAAATAATAAACTTTTACTCAAATTACATACTAAACTTTTGCTCAAAAATTACATGCTAAACCACTGCTAAACCTTTGCTCAAATTATTTATTAACCTTTGCTCAAATTATTTTTTTATGTAACTTACTGTAAACTTTTGTTCAAACTACTTTTGTTCATATAACTTACTGATCCTTTGCTCAAATTAATTGCTGAACCTTTGCTCAAATTTCCTATTAAACCTCACTTAAATTGTCTTTTTATATAGCTTGTGAACTTTTGCTCAAATTATTTACTAAACCTTTGCTCAAATTATTTATTAAACCTTTACTTAAGTTATTTTTTTATATAGCTTACTAAACTTTTGGTCAAATTACTTTGCTCAAAATTGCTTACTAAACCTTTGCTCAAATTACTAATTAAACCTTTGCTCAAATTATTCTTTTATATAATTACTAAACCTTCACCTAAATTATTTTTTTTAGATTATTTACTAAACTTTTGCTTAAATTATTTTTTATATAACTTATTAAACTTTTGCTTAAATTATTTTTTATATAACTTATTAAACATTTGCTTAGATGTTTTTTTATATAGCTTAACAAATGTTACTTAAGTTATATTATATATTTATATGCCTCCAATGAGAACTTTCAAGCAAATTATTATAATTAAGCAAAAGAACTTGAAAAAAATCGTTAGATTTAATTGCTTTTTCATATATAGTAAGATATTGATCCAGTTCTATGACTTGCATTAATTCTAATAGTTCGTCAATTTCTTTATCCAGAACTTTAGTAATAGCCTTATTAATGCTAGTTGAGTATTCATTATAGCTGTCTTTAAAAGAATATTTATTTGTTTAATTTAATGTTGCCGATGTGAAATTTTAGACATGTTAAGCATAAAACGATATTATAAGCAGTATCGATTAACAATAAAATAATTTATAATAAATAAGATCATATAAATAAAAGTATTCGAATTTTAATTAAAAATATAATAATTTATAATAAATATAAGATCATATAAATAAGTGTATTCGAATTTTAACTAAACTTATTTGATAATAAATACATCTTATTTTATCAAAATAAGATTTAATTGAAACCCCAATTTGTTTAATTTGACATTGCGATTTGAAATTTTAGGCATGTTAAGCATAAAATGATATTAGAAGCAGCATCGATTAACAGTAAAATGATTGATAATAAGGAATATCATATAAAAAGTGTGTTCAAATTTTTCTTATTTGATAATAAATACGTCTTATTTTATCAAAATATGATTTACGAATTTTAATTCTGAAACCTTTTAATTATGGATTTTTTGATGTTTTTTTTAGTTTAACAATGATTTTACTTTTTTCTTTATTCGGGAATTTCATAGTCCAAATTTAAAAAATAAGAGAGCTAATCAAAAATAGCTCACATGAATTGATTACATTTTAGTCCATACCTCATATCATAGCTCAAAAAATCAATTTTTTACCCGATAAAAGTAAGGAAATTGTTTTCTGTTTTTGGTAATGAAGTTATGCAATTTTAGTATCACGAATTTACTTTTTAAATCATCATTTGTATTTTTTTTTTTTTTTATATATACAACCTCATTCGATACGCGAAAAAAATTTGAGCGCGCTTGAGCTTGTGCAGCGCAATGCACTGCTCTTGATCAAGCGCTAGAGAAAGAGATAGAGTATCACAAAATTACCAAAAAAAGAAAATCAATTACACCAAGTGCTAACAATTATTTCTAAGCGCTAAATCCTCTGGCTTGATGGTTATATGAATGGAGCTAAAAAAAACTAGTATCTATTGGCTTTAATTAGTGCACCATTGGCTGTAGCTTTATTGGGCACCATTGCCAACCCTGCCTGTAGGTGAAGTATTTTGGGACCCACCAATCCCCTGTGGTCGCAGTCCACAATTTCACTATTGACCTGTACCGGATAAACGAGCAACTTTAAAAGCTAAACGTGAACAAAATTAATTTGAAAACCTCAAGCCCGAATTTTTTTATTATATGATAGCCAATATACAATATATTTATCAATTTCATGAATTCGCGTATATTTAGAAACTATGACGATAATGATGTTAATGAGAATGATAATGAGAATTTCTCTGATAATGAGGGAGAAGATTGTGATGATGAATATTGTGATATGTACAGTTTTAAAAAAGATAATTTCAATAAAAATGTAAAATTATCTGATGGAAATGCTGGTTATTATTACGATTTAAATAGCGATGGATATTGAAAATAAATTTTACTGGTTCACAAACAAGAAATGGGAAAAATAGAACGATGCCAGAACCAGCAATGCAGTATATATGGCAAATCAGAATCACAAAAGAAATACAGATGGCTCTGAGTAGTTATTTGCTTAGGGGAAAAGAAAAGACTTTTTAAAACATGTAAATAGTGTAAATAATTTAGACAATTAAATTTGTACAAATAATAATATGTTCAGTATAATAAATCGCGTCACTCGACGTCCCCAGATAATTGCTATCTCGGGATTATAAAAAATAAATAAATAAATAAATAAATAAATTTTACAGTTATTATAAATAAGTATTATACGTAGAAGGTTCTAAAATTTTTGCATCGTATAAACCCTAACCCTAATGGCAAAAAAATTGAACACATGGTTTAATTTTGTGTTGCAAAAAAAAAAGTATCTTCGCCATCTTTATAATATATAAAGAATTTATAAATTAAACATACAAAATTAACTAAATTCGTATGTGATAGAATAACAAACTAATGTTTCTAGAATTATAAAAAATTACTATAATTTCCTATATAACATGTATAAAAACAATTTTATATACTGAACTTGACTGACTACTGACTGACTATTGACTGTCTATATTCTCGTGATGCATTTTAATTGGTCAAATATGCATGGATCATCACTGAACAAGTGGGTAAATAGATGTACGCGTTTTTGGCCGTTCAGTACTGTACAAAACAAAATTCTGCGCTTATTTGATTTTGAAGATCATCGCATATTATTGTTTTTATTTTCCCGATGAAAGCAAAAAAAGATGTTAAGAAAAAAGGTAAATTGCGAGATACTCTGTCGAACAAAGAAAAGAAGTCAGCTGCACGAAAGGGTCTAAAAAAAGAAACAAAATCGCCTGCGACGATGATTACGACTAACAAGGGCAAATCGAAAGCAATACAAGTAAAGAAAAATACCACCAAAAAACCTGAGGTACATATTTCTTACTAATAAGCATATTTACAGGTAAAATGCCGATCTATCTAACCATAAGATGTTCGGTCTTTTACCTTATTAAAAAGATCGGTGCGTAGTATTGTGAATGACGTGTAACTGTTGATAGATTTATCATTAAGATGATTGTGCTTCATTTGTAGACCTAAAAGTAATCCTACTTTAGACAATATAAGTATTCATTAATTTCATTAATTTGATCTGTAGGAAAAAAAGGCCCCACAATATCAACCTAGCATGGTCGAAAAGGCTGCTAATCTTTACCCAGATAATTATTGGAAATTCCATGCCGAAAGTAATACTGGGATGATAAATTATATTAACGAAGAACATAAACTTGAATTGATAAATGTGGATGTGCGTGATCAAGGTAATAATGACAGATCTTTTTTTTTTAGTGAATCTCTTCACAATATTGACAAACAAACGTAAATTTACGTGTTTTATTAACACAGGACCAATCACTGGCATGACACTTTCTCCCGACGGTGCAATGCTCGTGACATTTTGTAATGTAGGATGCGCAAAAATATGGGATACTGCTGATTTCAAATTAATTCAAAAATTAAGAGATACAGAGGTGAACCATTATTGCATAGAAAAATAATATTATTAGAAAGATATATAATCTGACATTTATTCAATAGGAAGTGAATATTGATGAATTTTTCGTTGGTAAATTCATTCCCGATCACTCTCGCATGGCAATTGGTGGTAAATTGAAAGATCGTCATCATTGGTCAAAAGATGATGATGATAATCATATCCTACCGTGTCCTCTTAAGGTATTCTATAGTGGGGTACTTAAAACTAATTTATTTGACTGAGTTATGATGGATATCTAATATGTGTTTTTTTTTAATCGTTTAGATTTTTGATGTTATTACCGGGAAAGTTATTACAAGACTTGAAGGTCATACTGAAGAAATACTGTGTGTAAAAACTGTCATATACAAAGGAGCACCATATTTCTTAACGACAAGTCAAGATGGATATATCATAAAGTGGAAAATGCGCGATGATTGGACGTAAGTAATTTACATAGCTTATATAACTTGAAATTTATTTATATTCAAACTCTCAATTATTATTTTTTATAGTACACTCATTAGTAAACAACCGATGGTGGACGGCTTAACATGCATGGCATTTACTGTTTCATTTGTTCCAAACACTGCCAATAGGTATTTTATGGCAGCTACTGATGAACATGTTCGATTATACGATTTTGATGCAGCACAGGTATTTGAATTTCTATCATAAATGTAATCTGTATTGTAAAAAAATAATTACATTAATAGATTATGTTGAAATATAAAGCTTATGCAAACCTTTTCGGGAAACATGTATTCACAATACTGTGATTGTGGTAAATTCATTTATCCTGTCGAACCATTAGAAGATGAAGATATTAATAACGATAGTGTGGAAGAGTACAATAGTAAATCTAAAAAAAAGCAAGTGAGCCAAAAATTCGCTTATTTTATTACCCGCGGTGTTGAAATTTTAGATGCAGAAGGTGGAAAGATAGGTGATGGTTCTTTTTTATTTGGAAATTATATGTTATATAATATAAGGGTTAGTTTATATTAAAAAGTGTTTAAATTGACAGCATCACGTGCGAATGTGAGCATCCTGCACAAATTGATATATCCGTCTAAAAAGGGACAACCATTTGAACTTAAAGAAGTGCGAAGGTTTGGACATAAAGAGTAAGTAATCATTTATAGATGAATTAATTATTTTTTATTTTTACTATAGAATTTATCTATTTTATTTGATAGTTATCATTCCAACTCATGGCTTATAAAAATTTCTTCAAATGGCCGTTATCTCGTGGCTCCGACAATGACTGGTCACGTTTTCATATTCAGCTTAAGGACTGGGAAGGTTACTGCCATATTAAGAGATCACGAAGGTACCGTAAATTTTTAATTTTAATATCATGCCATTGTTATTAACAAATTATTAATTTTTGTAAGTTTACAAATAAAAAAAGACCTAGAAGTTAGAGACGTAATATTTCATCCATGGAAACCTCTATTATTCACTAGTGCTGATGGTGAGTTCAAAAACGTGTTTTTCATAATCGATCGTTTCAATTTACTTCTAAATTACTTATTTTATATTTTAAGATGGTTGCATAAAGATCTACACTTACAAAAATTAGTGCTTGATCCGGATATCTATTCGGATTTATAAATAGATGTTTATTTCACTTATCGTTATCCAATTCTAATCCGGTTTATCTATCCGGTTTTTATTATACATTAGTTTATTTTGAAAATTGATTTAATAAACGGAATACACAATCGAACATTATACTTAAGTGTGAACGATCTATTTGGGATACTGAGAATAATATTGAATCTCATATAATGATCCACTTTCCTAGTCGTAACTATCATTGATCCATGTGCTACCCATATCTAGAAGTTTCAGCCACATACATCATTATCAAATAAATAAGGACTCGCACTGTATTCTAATATTTCTATGCATCCCCAAAATTCCGTGTCGGAATTATCGGAGCCGTTAGTGTTTTGCAGATTCGATCTGATTCTGATCTAGTGATACAGATTGATCGAAAAGTTGATCGAACTTTTGATGCAACTAAGCGTTGAATGATTATTTACGTAATAAAGCTTATAAGGGAAATTTTTTAACTGTAACCATAAAATTAACCAATCAAATTAAATAAAAACGTGTAATAATTAATACAAAAGTTGATCCTACTATTTTCCAATTCGAATCACTATTCTGGATTGGTATACCTGAGTTAAGGCCTATTCGAATAGTGTACACTAATTAGGTCACCAATTTGATTCTTTGTTTAATAACATAACCCGCCCACTCTATTTTTTAAAATTTTAGATATAAAATAAACACTAATTTAACCAATCAAATTGCAGTATCGGCTTTTGAAAATTTTTACTGTTTTTTTTATTGTTTATTTTTATCTTCTCCCCTCTCCCCTCTTTTGCAAAATATTTATGCTATATTAAACAAAGAATAAATAACCTTAGCTATAAGGCCATATAAAGTTAATATTTTGGTTCTCATAACCCGGCCGGGTCATATTTTGGAAATTTTCTGAAAAAAATTATTTATATGTTTTAATAGTCGGGTGAGATTTCAAAAAAATTTTTTTAAAAATTTTATAAAATTTTATATATAAAAAAATTTTTAAATAAAAGTTTAGCCGGCCGGGTCATTTCTTTTGTCTCATGTTATGAGAACCAAAAAATTAACTTTATATGGCCTAACAATATGCCCTGATTAATAAATTTAATAGATAAATATGCTATTCCTAAATTTGTAATCAAGCTATTACTTATATAGCTTTTAAAATTTATAAAAATTTTAAGCTTTACAAATTTGATTTTTTTAAATAAAGCTTATATTACTCTTTAAACTATTTACTAGACCAATTTATTTAATTGTTTAACAATTTTTTTAAATAAAATAAAATTTTATTAATAAGAATATAAAATATTTTATTATAGAATATGCTTTTTAAACTAAATTTTATAAATTTTATTAAAAAAATATTTTAAAATTATTATAGTATGAGCAGCCTAGTTACATCAAATATTTTATATTAAATATAAAATTGCAAAAGCTTTTTATTTAAAATTTTAATTGTAAAATATTATAAATTATATTTAAGTAGTATTTGACAAGTTCTTTTTAGTATTTGGATCTGTTAGATTTTTATTTGCATTATTTGGATAATATAGATAATAAATAAAAATTTTGTTCCAGATATTTTATCTGGATAATTATTTTAATTTTAGATATAGGTCATCTTATTAACAGTAATACAATACTTTTTATATAGCAAGTTAAAAATATTTATAAATTATATTTTGTTTAATTATTGTTATTTTAAATATATTTTTTTAGAAAAGTATATATTAAAATATCAAGCTACAAATATAAATTTATTGTATATAAATTTAAATATTTTTGATTATTAATTTATATATTTATAAAATAGACAAAAAGACAATAGTAACCTATTATGAGGAAGTAAAATTTTATTGAAACAAGTTAGAGTTTTGTAAAGTAAAAAGAAAGATACAAGGGTATTAATTGAATATCCAAGTATAAAATTAATAGATGGGTAGTAGAAGGTTAAGAAAAGAGAAGAGAGCTAAAAGTAGCATTAGCTAAGAACCGTGTTATTAATCACCTAATTATTTTTTATCAGAAGCCTACCCCCTCTCTCTTTTTGAATATATATATAGTTAGGTTCTTATATATAATTTCAACTTTTTTTACCTCCTCCTCTCTCTAAAAAACACCTGATTTTTGTCACTCCTCTAAAAATCAGAAGAAAAATATTTTGTAGTTTTATACAGATAGGTTATACAAAGTAGTAGATAATAGGAAAGTATTAAAATATTGAGTAGTTCAGATAGATAAAGAGGAAAAGATTATAAAAGATATAGTACGGGACAGTAAAAGACATCCAATCTATACATATAGGCACCAATTTTGGGTGCTTATATAATCAATTCTGATTGGCTAATTTTTGTGCAATTGATTTTGATTTGTTAAAAACCTATATATGTTTTCTTTTTTTTTATATTAAACGCCAATTTTTGAAATTCATATAAACTTTAATGCCTTATAACTTAAAATTAAAAATAAAAAAAAATCCTCTGACAGAAATGTAGTTTATCTTAAAATCTATTAATTTGCCAGAGGGTTTTTTGATTTAATTTTTTATAAAAAAGTTATAACAATTTAAAGATTTACTAATAACGAGTGGATGCCTTTTACTGTCCGGTACCGTACTAAAGAAAAAATTCAAAATTGGATTTCGCCTATATAACTAAAGTTAATATTAATTTTAGAAGCTCTTCTAATAGCACCTTCTAAGAGTAGAAATATTATTAGATCAAATAGTAGCATAGTGATCTTAATACTCAAAAAGGTTTTTGGAGTATCTAGAACATGAGAATAGATGAAAATAAATAATCTTACAATATTAGGGACAATAAAAGTAGTAGTACAAAGTAAAAAATTAGTAGTGTTACTAGAGAAAGTGAAAGCTCATTTGGAAGACAAATGGAATGAAAAAGCAAATTGGATAACAAAAAAAGAAGGAGAAATAGGCAAGCTAACAATAGTTAAATGAGTGATAACTAAAAATATAGTATTTCAACTAGTATAAAAGGAGATAGAGATAAATACTTTCTAAGAGAATTTACAAAGCAGCTACTAACAATGGCTACTAGAGCAGAATGGACATTCAATTAAAAAATTTATAATAAGATCTACCAGAAGCAAGTTAGCCAGAAGAACTAAAAACTTTTTTTTACTCTAATAAAAAAGTATATAGTCGTCTTTTTTTTATCTGAACAGGCTGTTCTAAGAGATTTTGTTTGGTATAGAAAAAGTCCAAAATATAAATTTTTTTTCTAAAATAAATACTAATAGAAATTTCAGTATATAAAAAATAACTAATAAAAAAAAATTAAATAAAATTAAATAAGCTCATTTGATATATAATCTGCTATAAGATGCTGTAATATGTATTGTATAAAAAAAAAATTGTTTATATTATTTTTTTTAATTTTGCTATTTATTACCTGGGTCATAATCTGGGTTAAATATCCAACCTGTTAGGTTACTATTATTTGACCCAGATCATAGCCCAGATTAAATATTTGACCTGTCAGATCACTATTATCTGATCTATATTATGGCCCAAGTTAAATATCTGACCTAACAGATCACTATTATCTGACCTGAGTCATAGGCCAGGCTAAGTTGGGTCACTATTATCTGACCTAGGTCAAATATCTAAATCTAATAGGTTACTTTATCTGATTCAGATCAGAATACTAGTTTTAATTAATTATTTTATTCATAATACAAAATAAATTTATTTAATTAATAGATTATATATACTAATTAATTTGAGTACAGATCTAGAATAGCAAATTTATTATATTAATTTGATATATCCAAAGAAAAAATATATATATATATTGTTTTGAAAGTTTTAGTTTGGATTATCAAGAGTTTAGTATATATAGAAAGCCAGATTAGAAAAAAACAAATGTAGTAAACTCAAGGGCTTTCGCATAATTCTGGACACCCTGATATAAATTTATGGTCCACTTTCTAATAGACATTTTATTAGAAGAAGACCGGATCATAACAAAAATAAAAATAGTACATGGAGTTTTTGAATAAAGTGTATTAATAAGCTGTTATCAATGTTGATAAGGCAGAAAATATATAGTTCAGAGTTGTATCAAAATGTTCACTATAAAAAATGTAAAAAAAAAGAGAAATCATTCAAATACTTATTTATATGTTCACAAGATAACAAAGCCTGGTCAAAAAAAGAAAAAAATCCTTAATAGTATAAGCAAAGAATTAAGTCATAAGGATAACTTAGTACTAGGTCTGAGTAATTTAAAAAAGTTTTCTTATTTAGAAATAAAAAAGAATATAATAACAGTATATAGAATAATCAAGTGAGTTTTGGCAAATGATATAAGATTATTGCTAAAAAGAATAAAAACTTTCAAAAACCAAAACCTGGGACTTAGCCTTGGGTTTTCTCAATAAATAGCTAAAATTTTTTCAGAAAGAAGTTTGAAAAAAGCACTATACAATAAAGGCACTAACATTTATTACCTGATATCCATTTACTATAGAGGCTTATCCCCCACCCTCAGGTAAGATCTATAAATAGAATTTTAGCCAATCAAATTTAACTAAGATAAGATTTTTCTTGACCTCCACCCCCTAAAATATTATCTAATAAATGTCAGCGCCCTAAGAGAAGTGTCAGATATCAGCTGATATCGTAGGGTAGGGGGAAGGTAGACAAAATCTCAGGTCTAAATATACACATATAACCAATCAGAATAACTAAATTTCTCAGGAGGGGGAAGGGGGTGGGCTTTATAATAAACTGATCTCAGCTAATATCTAACACATCTCTAACTGTGACAAATTATAATGAAATCCAGATTAAATAAAATTATAGTATAAAATCTCAAAATCTAAATTTTTTTGTGTATACTTTTTAGGGTTAGGAATTAGGACTAAAAGTTAGTTTTAAAGAAAATTATAATAAACAAGTATTAGTGGGTTTTATAATTTTCTTTAAAACTAACCTTTAGCTCTAATTCCTAGCCCTAAAAAGTATATCTAAAAAAATTTAGATTTTGAGATTTTTTATACTATAATTTTATTTTAATTAGGATTTCATTATAATTTGTCATATTTATTATAATTTTTTTTTAAAACTAACCCCTAGCCTTAATCCTAACTCTAAAAAGTGCACTTCAAAAAATTTAGATTTCGAGATTTTATACTATAATTTCATTTTAATCTGGATTTCATTATAATTTGTTACAGTTATTATATGAATATTTATGTATAAGTTAGTTAGAGCGCTGATATTTATTAAGTAATATTTTAGAGGTGGGGTCAAAAAAAATCTTACCTTAGTTAACTTTAATTGGCAAAATTCTATTTATAGATCTTACCTGGGGATAGGTAGTAGGCCCCCATAGTAAATGAATATTAGGTAATAAATGTCAGCACCCTTATATGAATTCATATCTAAACTACATGGCTGAAAGCTACATGATTTAAATATGAACCTGTATGTAACTAACTTATATACATATTCATACAATAACTATAATTTATTGTTAATTTCTAACTATATTAATCTGAATAACAAAAAATACAAGTCAGTCTAAATTAAAATTAGTGAAATTTAAATAATTTTTTTTAATTAAATATTTAACTATATTTTATTTTTCTACCAAATAATAATTATTTAGTTGTAGTTAGCTCAAATGGATTTTTAAAAATTTATGAGTTAGTTTGCTTATCTAATATGTAAATCAATTAGTGTTACTGGTAGCAAGTAGTGTTGTCGCCCTGTACTAGCAACCTGAAAATCAATAGATATTTTTTTAAAATGTTATACTCATACTCAACTAAATTAATAAAGTAAATACTTATAAGTGGTAATTCGCAGTTAAAGGGTCAAAATTTTATAGTAAAAATCGGCGGAGATTTACTAATTGCCTTATATGGGAGTCGTCTAAAGCCATGCACTCACGTGACAATTTCGTGTAAATCAACCAAACGGAGTCCCGAAATTTTGTTTACACGGATCAGCCCGAAGAAGTCAAAAAAACAAAAAAAACGCAAGAACATAAAAACGGCATTCTAAACCTATCTTGGGCCATTAATAAAAAATGTCGGGAAGGTAATTTTACCTATATTGTTTCTAACCCTAACCCTTACCCTAATGCTAAACAGACTCTGATACGAATTTTAACTAAAATTTCAAAAAATCACGTAGGTACATGGCTTTAGCCATCCCCCTTATATGGAAGTGGAATGCTGTACATTTCCAATCATAATAAAAAACTCTATAGTAAACAATTAATAAATACTCATATCGTATCATATACTAATGCGATTTGAATGATTTAACTATTATTAGAATCAGAAAAGTTGGTTCTGCAAAGTTTAATTAAAAATTATAAAAGGTTTGCTTAGTAAAAAAAAATACTTTTACAGTCAGACCTCTCTAAATACACGTCGTCGAGACCAGTTCTGACATGTGCATTTAGAGAGGTATTGTATTTAGGAAGGTAAAAATCTATAGATGTAATATTAGTTGGGCCCAAAAAAAGACGTGCATTTAGAGAGATATTGCATTTAGAGGGGTAGCATTTAGGGGGGTCTGACTGTATATGTAGAAAAGCCCATTAATACACTAATAAAAATTTACTATTAAATACCTGCTGTAATTTATTATAAAATGGTCATCATTTTTACCCTTTATCTGCGATTTACTACATATATGTTTTTTATTATAGTATTAACTATATCTCTATATATATTTTATAATATTTATTTTATCAAATTAATTTGTACAAAATAATACTTAATTCCAGAGCAACACAATGGATTATATACTAGTTTTATTAATAAAATTATTAAAAATCTTATTTGTTCTATGGGTTGATAGCATAATGGTTGTGCTTCTGAAACATTAGTTGTTCTAATCGCAAGGTCGCTAGTTCAAGCCCTACTGAAAGACAAAAATAACTATATGAGGTCATAAAACGGATATGCTGAACTAAAATGCTAGGATTATGATTGATAGCTCAGCTACAAAAATAGAATACCTCTAGTGAAAATCTAGTCAAAGTGTAATCTAAATACTTCTAGTAAAATTCTAGTTGAAAAGAGAATTTGAACAGTTCTAGTTAAACCCTCCGGTTGTAAATAGGTCATCCAGATATAATCCAGTTGTGAACAGTTTAGAGGCATATTGCACCAACTAAATGAAAAGAGTGATTGCAGAATATGGACCTGCTTTTACCTGAAATAGAAGGATGACTAAAAAAGATACTTTGAGTAATAGATAGAGATAGAAGAAAAATATTGAAGGGTTATGGTATGAACTACCAAAGAAACCAATTGCATCAAAGCTTCCTCTAAAGAACTGGATGAAAATAGAGTAATTCTGCTGCTACTCAAGAAAAAAATTTTTTTGAAAAGATCAAATTGGATCAGAAACTAAGAATACTGCCAAACAGGCATAGTAAGAATAGGATAATTCAGAAAGACTGAGTATAGAATAAGAGAGGTACAGACAGTCAATAAACTGTTTAAATAAATTAGAAATTAAATCATATAATAAAAATATAGGGGTCCTCTGGGTCCTCATAACTAATACCACTAGTGTTCCAACAATAATCAAGTTGTCAGAAAAAAAATCTTATTCTACATGAAATTTTACTAATTGATCATAACTTCTTGCATCAAGTAAACTTTTTTAGCACCAAAAAATATATCAAATTAGTTAGTTTTCTTAAAATTTGAAGAAAGGATATATAATTGTGAAAATTTTTATCAAAAATTCATAATTAAACATTTTTGATGTAAATTTTAAATAAAATAAAAATTTAGAAAATCATAAAAATATGTACAATTTTATTATAAAATTATACAAATTTCTATGATTCTCTAAATTTTATTCATTGATCATAATTTTTGCACTAATTAAATTTGATTAGTTATAGGTGACATCAAATTAGCATATTTTATTTTACTTTTCTTAAGGGTAGAGGGTACTATTTTAAAATTATATATAAACTTAATTGTAAATTTTTTTTATATTTAATTTTATGAAAAATTAAAATAAATAAACTAATCATATTTTAATCCAAGTTTGTAAAGCAGGTTTTTCTGATTCTAATGATATAAATTCATTAAAATTGGTCAAAAACTCAGTAAAATATGAAATTTTAAAGATTGGGTATTAAAATTTAGTAATAAAACTAACTTATAAATTTACGTAAATTGACCAATCAGCATTAGCAATTTTGTGCAACCCAGAAAATTTTTGGCCAACCCAGAAAAACTTTATGATATATACAAGTGTATTTTTTTAAAATATAATAATAGTTCAAAATTTTACTATAATAAATAAATTGTTTTATTTATATTTTGTAAAATTTTAATAAAAATTAGTTGTAATTTAAACAAATTTTATCAGTAGCATATGTCAATTTTATATGAAAATTTCAAAATACCATATAAAAACTATATAAAAATGATCTACGTACCCTCTACCCTTAAAATTAAAAGAAAATATACTTAATTTTAGAAATTTTTATCAAAATTTAAAATAAGTATCTTTGATATAAATTTTAAGAAAAATAAAATAAATTATATTAATATAATATATTTTTTAGTGCTAAACAAAGTTTACTTTAAGTAAAAAGTTAGATTTAATTAGTAAAATTTGGAGAATTATAAAAATTTGTATAATTTTATTAATTTTTTTTTTTTATAGTTTAATAGCCGTCTACTTTGGCTATAAGGTTTTATTAAATATTTATTATGTTTGTTACATTGATGAGTATACAACTAGCCACACATGCACTCATATGGGCCGATTTAATTCAACCCCAAAATCAGCCAATCACGATTGAAGATTGATAGAAAAATTTTTCACTTAAAAACTTATTATAAAACGACTTTTCATTAGAACAACCTTTTAAACTTACATTGTATTTACGATTAAATGTGTAAAATTATGTTTTCTACACATTTGACTATAGGCCAGAAGTGAGTTAAAATGGCTATTTTCTTGAAAGCTTCCTTTCGAGTTTATCTGCAACCCATCTAAAAATGACCAACCCATCAAACTCTTTCTAAAACACCCGTATATTCTAACGAATAAAGTTAGCACTTTCTTCTACTGCTTAGTAGAGCTGTTTTATTTATACTTTTTGCTTTTTTATCTCGTATAGGTGCTAAAGAAGCTCTTTATTGATTGTGAAGGGTGTTTCGTTTATTACTTTTTAGCGTCACTTAAGAGCAGAAATTTGTGTAACAATTTAGCTAAAAAAGGCCCAAAAAATCAAATCGGCCGATATGTTTTGGTACCTAATTTAAGTAGTCAACCCAAGGGTTCTATACTAGCTACCATATTTGCAGACCATCTACGGAATCTGACTATTTAAACTACTTTGATCAATACTCCATCTATTAATATTTATCTATCCAACCAAACTATATTATGGTTGTTCAGGGTTAGTCTCAATAGCCTACCAGCCTTAGGCCTACTTTACTCTCATAGAAAGTGCCAGCCAACTAGGGTATATGTTCTAATTCTAAATCTCAGTGGTTTTTAGAAACTGGGCACTATGGCATTATACCAATACTTGCAGTCAGGGGTTATCCTTGAACCGCTACAGTTTTCTAATACTGCCCTTATAAGGTTTGTTCCAATCCCGGTACTGATCTTCTTTTGGTAGCACCGTTGAACAGTGTTGTACGTTTTGGCTGTCCAAAGCCTTTTTTGGCTTGTTCATATTTAAAATTGTCCAAAAGTCCAAGATTGTCCAAAGCTTGTCCAGGCTTTAATAATTAATAAATTTATATAACTATATATTTTTTTAGGTACTGAATATATTCCAGTTAAAATTAAAATAGATTATCTTAATAAAATTTTAAATAATTTTACTTTATTTAATTGTCCAAAATTGTTCAAATCATTGTTTAAAGCTGTCTCATGACAATACTGTCGTCGAAAATCGAAATCTACCTCCTTATTTGGAACTTGCCAAATGGGTTTTCAATTTCTTTAGTTTCTTGAATTTGACAGTGCAATTTTATACTTAGTGTTGTCACTCAGACAACTCAAACAACTTTAGACAGAGTTTAACACCGAAATTTTATTACAATAATCTACCTTAATTATTAATTAAAGTATTAAAGTAGTTTAGCATTAACTTTTGCACATATGTATACATTTTTAGGATAGATTTATTAAGTCAGATAAGAGTTGGACTGTCTAGCAGACTGTCTGCTGGACACTTCAAAATGCTTGGACATCAAAAATATACAACACTGGTTACACTTGTGCCCGAAAGCTCCCACTCTAAATTATGAAACCAAGACTACAGGTTATATACTCAACCAATAACAAGAAACAGGTTACTGAACATAGGTCTATTTTTTAAAGCATCGCCAATGGGATTCGAACTCTCAACCTACTGCTTGGGGTGACAACTTGACAACTTCTCTAAGTCATCACACTCTTTACCGGTAATTTTATTAATAAAATTATAGATTCTAATTCTAACTTTGTGATTAGTCAAACATGCACATATATTATGAACCTTGAACATGTTTATAAACCTTGAACTGAATCTGAACTAAACTTATTTTGAGTTCAGATTAAGTTCATGTTCAATAATTTTAAGTTCAGGTTCAGGTTCAAAAATTTTTTCAAGTTCAGGTTCAGGTTCATTGAACAATCATATANAAAAAAATAAAATAAAATATGCTGATTTTGATATATTTTTTGGGGCTGGACAAGTTTACTTAGTGCAAGAAGTTATGATCAATTAGTAAAATTTAGAGAATAATAGAAATTTGTATAATTTTATTAATAAAATTATAGATTCTAATTCTAACTTTGTGATTAGTCAAACATGCACATATATTATGAACCTTGAACATGTTTATAAACCTTGAACTGAATCTGAACTAAACTTATTTTGAGTTCAGATTAAGTTCATGTTCAATAATTTTAAGTTCAGGTTCAGGTTCAAAAATTTTTTCAAGTTCAGGTTCAGGTTCATTGAACAATCATATATATTTACTTATAATTACATTAAATCTATATAAGCACAATTCTTAAAATTTCTTAAAACCAAATATGTGATTATAACTGTAAAGTTAACCTTTATATAAGCACAATTCTTTAAATGTGATTATAAAGAGGTTTGACCGTATAAATTTGCATAAATCGTGAAAATATAAAATCGCCCAATCGTAACTTGACATGTGACAGACCTGACATTGATCATCCAATCAACGTAATCTACATTAAAAATAATTAAGGGTAGGCTTTCTCGGATTGGTTACACAATATAAAATGTAGCACATCCGTCACATGCATGATGTAGATCATTTTGCATATATAATTTTTGACGCCAAATATCATAAATTTCAAACCAAAGATTTAATAAAAAAGAAACCTGTTAACTTGAGAATAGGCAACTTTAATACGTAATGGGCAAAGTATTACTTAGAGTTAAAACTGAAGTAAAAATTTCTACAAGTCATATAGCACAATCACGGTTTGTCTTAAATGTAGTTATTAAATAAACATCAAAATTTAAAGTAATTATATATAAAAACTATAAAAAAATTCGATATTTCTAAGAAACTAATATTAAATAATTAAAATTTTACCTTTATTACATTATAATTTTAACTATCACTATTGCCAAAGATCATAGAAATTTTTAATCCAACGATTTAATAAAAAAAACCCCGTTAACGTCAGGAATGGGCAACTTTAATACGGAATGGGCAAGTATTACTTAGAGTTAAACTGAAGTAAGTTTAATAACTAGTAGTTTCAAACTAAAAAAAACTTAATAAAACAAATAAAACAAACTAACCGAACAACAAAAATTGTTAAGTCTTCGTAAAGCACTAGTTACTACGAACAAAAAGTAGATTATCTGCACTTAAAAAGATCGACATGTATAATATATATATGTGTAACATCACATGCAGAAAGCCTACCCTTAAAGCGATCGATACTCAATATCTACTCTTCTAGCGTTCTTTTTATCCGAAAAATGCCGACCGTAAACGTAGATAAAAATGAACTTTTTCAGGCTCTTGGAAAACATTATAGTAAGTGGAGGCGAAGGTCAATAGAAAAGTTTGTAAACTCTAATAATGTTTTACTATAAATATGTTTTCATATGACTACTTGTTTTAACCTACACTCTATTAGCCACGGAGGAATTCCGTGAATTATGCTTTGAATTCGGAATTGAACTTGAAGAAGACGTATGAATGCTAATTTTTACATTGAATCGACATTTTATACTGTGATAAATGAAAATAACCCTATTTTTTTACCTGCTTAAGCTAGACTTCCGAAAAAGAAATGGTTAGTAAAGAAGTTGGAATAGCTAAAGCCGAGGGATTATCAGAACGGCCAATTTTAAAGATCGATATCCCTTCTAATAGGTGAACAAATCTAACATGCAGTAAATCATTCGTACAAATGAATTATAAATTTATAAGAGATTACATGCTTTATATGGATTATATCAAATGTTTTTAGATATGACCTTCTTTGTCATGAAGGCATTTCGCGTGCCTTGCTAATTTTTCAAGAAAAAGCGAATTCGCCGCCTTATAAGCTTGTTGAGCCAGCGGATGGACATGTACAAATAGTAATAAAGCCTGAGGTTTGTGCATTGTGGGAAGACAATATTATATATTCTTTAAATGAGATTTTTGAATTAGTTTATAACTTTTTTTTACAGACTGCTCAAATACGACCTCATGTTGTCGGCGCCATTCTTCGGAATATTAAGTTTACCGAAAGAAATTATAATAACTTTATCGATCTGCAAGATAAATTGCATAACAATATTTGCAGGTATAAATGCTCTAAAGTAGATTTGAAAAAGTAATATGGATCAGATTTAAAATTTCATTTTCAATATAGAAAACGAACCCTGGTCGCAATTGGAACTCATGATTTTGACACGATTAAAGGACCTTTTACTTATGAGGCTCTTCCACCAAAAGAAATAAAGTTTACACCATTGAACCAGACAAAAGAATTGGACGGAGAAGAATTGATGAACTTTTATTCTGTAACTATTTCATTTTTGGTAAAAATATTACAGAATAATATATACTTTATAATATAACGTATTTATAAATTACTTATAGACCGATAAACATCTCGGAAAATTTCTTCACATAATCTGTGATTCACCCGTTTATCCTGTTATCTACGATGCAAACCGAAAGGTTTGTTCATTGCCACCAATAATTAATGGTGATCTTTCAAAGATTACATTGAATACGAAAAATGTATTCATTGAATGTACAGCAACTGATTTGACAAAGGCTAAAATTGTTTTAAACACTGTTGTAACAATGTTTTCTGAATATTGTGAGCAACCGTTCACGTGAGTTGTCATTTATTTATATAACTTTTAAGTAAATTTTTATAATATGGCTAAGAAAATTTAATATTTAAAGTGCAGAACCTGTTAAGGTCATATATCCTGATGGTACTGAACGTATTTATCCAGATCTTTCACCTCGTACTATGACAGTTAAAGCTGATTATATTAATGCTTGTACGGGGTTAAGCCTTGAAACTTCAGAGCTAGTAACTCTCTTAAAACGTATGTCACTTTCGGCTAAAGCTGTAAACGAAGAAGCTAAAATATTGGTTGAAGTGCCACCAACCAGGGCTGATGTTTTACATGCATGTGATATAATGGAGGATGTTGCTATTGCATATGGGTTTAATAATATTCCAAAGACTTTACCAGCTTGTGCAACAGTAGGTAAATCATTACCTGTTAATAAATTTAGTGATTTGGTAAGAAGAGAAATAGCATTGGCTGGTTGGACAGAAGTTTTACCGTTGATTTTGGTGAGTAGTTGGAAAAAGCCCAATTGCATATAATTAGGAGTAATTTGGATAATTATTCTTTACAAATCTTAAATAGTGTTCACACGACGAAAATTTCGCATATTTAAACAAAAAAGATGATAATCTTACTGCAGTGAAATTAGCAAACCCTAAAACAGCGGAATATCAAGTCGTTCGTACTTCACTCTTGCCAGGTGTATTGAAAACTGTGAGAGAAAACAAAAAACACACATTGCCAATTAAAGTTTTTGAAGTATCCGACGTCGTTTTCAAAGATAATTCCTTTGAAAGGCTAGCAAGAAATGAAAGGCATGTATGTGCAATTTATTGTAATAAAGTGTCTGGATTTGAGGTAAGTCAATAATTCTGTTTAGTTCATGTGGCACATTTATAGTCATATGATAATAAATTTTGGTTTAATAGATTATTCATGGACTTCTTAATCGCATTATGGATATGCTTGATGTTAATCTTGTTTCGGCTTCAGATGACAAAAAAGGATATTTTATAAAGGAATCTGATGGTACGTTAGTTTTTTTTTTTTTTTTGTAAGGAATGAACTATTATTGTATTACCTTATAATTTTATATTTTACAATTAATTTATTATATTTATTATATATTCCAATTATGATCAGATACAACCTATTTCCCCAACCGAAGTGCTGATATTTTCCTTCGGAAAGGAGAGGCATCGTCAAATATCACAAAAAAAATAGGAAGCTTTGGAATTCTGCATCCTCAAGTACTAGAAAATTTTGAACTAACCTATCCTTGTTCTGCTTTAGAATTTAATTTGGAAGAGTTCATGTAATCAGATTTATATATTTATTATAATGAATAATTTACAGTTTAACTAGAATATTTAATTCTTAGTTATTATAACTCAGTCTCGATTTAGAATTTGCAGTTGTGTTTCATGTGTTCATATGATAAGCACACCATCCCTAATTGAGAGCTGTGCAAATTGATTTGCCAAAAATCTTTTGATCGAAAATATAATATAGAGTTATTGGTTGCGAAACACCAATAATTATATATTGTTAAAGTATTTGAAGTTATTGAATACTAACTGTATTATAAATGTAGCAAATATTCAATCCTCAGATCATCCTAACTAGAGATGGGCACCATGCGCATGACTGCATGCATGCATGCAATTAATTCTGGCCAGCATTAAGAAATTAAATCATAACTTTGGTCAAAACATGCATGCATGCATGCATGCAAAAAATGCATGCGCATGTGCATGCTAAAATGAAAATTTTGTATTTTGCCCATCTCTAGACATGGCCCAATTACATAAAAGTAATTTAAATTATCCAATTACAAAGAGTGGGGACTCAGACTAATTTATCCGCAATCTAATCTAAACCTAATAAATGGTTAAAATTCACCTTTGTTCGCTTTTTTAATTGCTCTCATATAATTAATACTGTATTATAAAGTTGGGTTTTGAGTTAATAAATCCCGATGTAGTAAATGAATGCATCTATTTGCGCTCTGTAGGAAATCCCAAGAGATAATATCCCGAAAACTAAACCCCGAAAAAAAATATATCCCCAAAATTCATGATTATGAATTTTAGGAGTTTTTTTTTTCGGGGTTTAAATTTTCGGGATATTATCTCTTCGGGAATTTATTCTTTCGAGATTTACTACATCAGGATTTAGTACTATCGGGATTTTGATTGACCCAAACCATAAAGTTGAATACTTCTCGTAATATAAGAATATATGAATAATTATAATTGCATTATGTATCGAAATAGACAATTGTCGGGTCTTTTTATTTGTTGTCTGTGGTAGTGTTCTGACCCGGGTTGAGTTATGGCCCACCCGGGTGGTCAACCCGCGGGTGACCCGCGGGTCACCCGTGGGTCAACCCGTGGGTCACCCGTGGTTCAACCCGCGGGTCAGTGACCCGTATGGGTTTACAGCGAACTTCGATACGAAGTTGATCTGTAATAAATAGATAATATTTGATCTTTTTAAGATCTTTTACATATTTTTTTTTTCTTTTTCTTTTATTTAAATTTTTTTATTTTTTTTTTATTTTATTAAATTTTTTTATTTTATTTATTCAAATTTTTTTTATAACGTTACATTTTTTTTTTACATTTTTTTAAGATCTTTTTGATCTTTTATTTAAATTTTTAAATCTATACTAAGATTAGTATTAGTTTTTATGTTTTTCTTTTTTATTTTTTGTTTTTTTTTTTACTAACTATTTCTTTCTTCTATAGGTTTTGTATACTGCCGGCAAGAGTAAAATGGCATAATATTCAGAGATCTCGACCTGGAAGTGTTAGAACTGACTAAGATAAGTATTAGTTCTTTTTTTTTTTTTGCTTTCTTCTTTTTTATTTTTCGTTTTTTTTTGCTAAATACTCCTTTCTTCTATAGGTTATGTGTACTACTAGGAAGGGTGGAATGGCGTGAAGATTTAGAGATCTCGACTCAGAGATCTCAACCCGGAAGTGCTAAAACTAATTTTTGTATTTCTTTTTATTTTTCGTTCTTTTTTGCTAATTACTTCTTTCTCTTATGGACTTTGTGTACTGCCGGCAAGAGGAAATGGCATAAAGATTCAGAGATCTCGACCCAGAAAGGGTGAAACGGCATAAAGCTTCAGAGATCTCGACACGAAAGTGCTAGAACTGGCACTAAGATAAGTGCTTATTCTTTTTTCGTGCTTTCTTTGTTATTTTACTAATTACTTTTTTTCTAGTTTTTGTAAGGTTAAATAGAAGAGATTCGGGAACTGGTTAGTCACATTATAGTTGTTGACGGGTTTGTTATGAAGAGCAAAGAGTATTACATTAGTACCAAGAATGGAGCGATTAGTAGTTGATAGTTAGATTAGAGCGAATGTATAAAAATTAAATAAATTTAAATAAAAATATAAACTTAGTTTCGGAATTTTGGTATAGTTTCGGAATTTCGGCATAATTTTTCAAAATAGTTTCGGGCAGCATCATTACCCGCGGGTGACCCGTAGCAGAATTTTTTTTATTACCCAGTGTTCACCCGCGGGTGACCCGTAGCAGAATTTTTTCTATTACCTAGTGCTCACCCGGGTATGATTTTGACCCGGGTTGAACGGGTCACCCGTAGACCCGGGTGACCCATCGATCACCCGGGTGACCCGCGGGTCAACCCGCCGGGTGACCCGGGTCATGTTTTTTTAAACGGGTCCAATCACTAGTCTGTGGTATAACTAGTCTTATTTTCGGTACTGGTAGGCGAAAATGGCATATAGCTACTTCAAAAACAATCTCTGCTGTCTTCTATGATTAAACATGTTTATTGTTTTTGCCTTATCTGTTAGAAAGTAATATATATATGATTTTCATTTACAAAAATGTATACTTGCAAACTTTTTTGAAATACTGACTGAACATAGATAAATACATAAATACAAGAACATATCGATAATTATATTTTTCAGGATAGTCAAGAAGATGGGTATACAATACTATTTATATTCTTTCACTCACTACAGTAAGTTTTTGATCATTTAAAAAATTACAGTATAAATTTTAAAGAGTACAGTAATTACTGTGGATTTTATTGTCTGATGCTAATTATAAATATATATATACAGTAATAAAGTATTCAATAACATTTCTTTTTTTTACATATAGCATATGTCAAATTATATATTAAATCCATAACACTGTATCGATAGTAATACTTATTATGTTGGGAAGATAGAGACGGTCTTAATTACTTGTGAAATGGTGTACGTATATAATAAATACAATTGCGAGTGATTGACCAAGAAAGTTAGCCTATAGCCATAAAACTATAGCGGGACGGCCATAAAAAACGCTGACAAAAAACATATAAGTCCAGTAAAATTGAACTGAAACTGGACTTATAAATTGGTCCACTGGACCTATAAGCCCAGTAGTCCAGTTTATAAGTCCAGTAGAGCGGACTTTTGGTCCTGAGCCCAACACTGACAGCCAGGTAGGGATCGAATCGGACGGATATTTTTAAAGATCCGGGTCCGATCCGAAAAATCGAATCGGATCCATGTTCAGATTCGGATTCGACTCTAAAGATCCGGATCCGGATCCGGATCCGACATAGTTACACAACTGACAGTATATGATTGGTTGACATTATGTGTAATTACTCCGGGTCACCCACCGAATGACTGTACTTTTTGATATGTAACGTTTCACTATAAAAATCACCATAAATACCATTTCTAGCTTCGAAAGAATGCTTATTTTTATTGTGCAAAAATAATCAACATTCTCAAGACTTCATTTAACAGTTAAAAGCATCTATTCCGCTATTTATTACTGTACTATACTAGCTATATATAAGGTTTAAATGAACTAAAGAGGTTGATTAAGACGTTTACATGTAAGTTTTTTGATCTTGAAAATTATAACTTAGAAATCTTGTCTGTGTGTTACTTCAATAATTAACTTAATATTTACTATACATCTTGTGTATTAATTAATAGGGAAAATAAATTTGTCGCACCCCTGCTTCGACCAATCAAATCGCACGATTTTATAGGCAAAAAATTTTATTTTTAAAAATTTAAAAATTTACTTAATAAAGTGTAAAATATATATAAAATAGTACATCATATAATGTAAAATTTTATTTTGAACAACTTTTTCTAAGTCATAAAGATAGATTGTTTTAGTAAAAAAAAACGGTTTATAAGAAAAATCAAAAATTTCCAAAGTTAGCACATATAAAACTATTTTTTACTAAAATAATCTACCTTTTTAACTTAGAAAAAGTTGTTTACATAAAATTTTACATGTAATACTTAAACATAAATATAGTTTATATTAGTAAAAAAAAGTTTTATACGTACTAATGTTAAAAATTTTTGATTTTTCTTATAAAACGTTTTTTTACTAAGACATTCTATCTTTATGACTTAGAAAAAGTTGTTCAGAATAAAATTTTTACATTATATGCTTTGATATTACTTATTTATTTTTACATTTTATTAGTAAAATTTTTAATTTTTAAAACTTAAAATTTTTTGTCTACAAAATCGTGCGATTTGATTGGTCGGAATCAGGGTGCGACATATCGCGAGTGTGACAAATTTCTATTCCCTAATTAATATTATAGAGTTAAATTGTTGGGTAAGCAGTTATAATTGTGGTTTAGGTTTATTTTAGTAGCAGATCTATATAGTATATATGAATAGTATTGCGCTCATTATTATATAAACTAAGGGTTATAGCGGATATTTAGTAGTATTTGTGGTGAATGAAAATAAAATAGAATTACGATTTGAATGTGAAATTAACTGTAAAGCTTCGCTGATAATAATAAAAGTCTACAATACTTGCAAAATTTAAGATTTGTTTATAAATTAGCCAATTATTCGAATGTCGTCCTATAACAGATCACTTGAGTGACTCTCATGCAGGTACAATCACTAAATTAACCAATCAAAGTCTACTAAATACAGCCAATCAACATAAACGGATCCAACGGTACTTTCAGATCGGATCCTCAATATGAATTCGAATGTTGGCGGATACTATAAATCATGAATCTGGATCTGATCCAATCACTGGATCTGGATTAGATCCAGATCTTCAAATCAGATCTGCAGAACACTACAGCCAGGACAAATTAAACTTTGATGATCATCAGTCTAAATCAAGTTAATGCAGGCCAACTGTTTAATTATAGCAAAATTTTCAAATATTACAATTAAATGCAACATGTGCAAGTGAATAAATACTTTTTGCTGATAATGATAACATCGGAAAATTTTATATATAAATATATATCGATTACTAACTGGTAAGATATATCGATACTAATCACCTCTGCCGATTTTTATCGATAGTGATAGTAATTGATATATATCTGGTAGTAATCGATATATATCTATACATGTTGGCAAAACCTATGGGATTTGGGATTGGGCTATGGACAAACCCAGACAAATAGGTTTGTCCACCTATATTTAAAAATCCTATGTGGCAAAACTGGACAAATCCCAATCCCAAATCCCAAATCCCAAACCTATCCCAAATCCCAAATCTATCCCAAATCCCAAACCTGTCCCAAATCCCAATCCCAAATCCCAATCCCAAATCCCAAATCCCAATCCAAATTCCAAATTTAAAATTTAAAATTAAAATTCTAATTTAAATTCTAATTACAAATTATATTTAGGGAGTTGCTATTCGCACCAGGGACAGTAATTTTCTGTGTTTCACATAATACCACAGAATTCACATAAATATGCTTATATCACATAATTTGGTGTTTTCACTGCAGAATAGCACATAATGTGGCAATTTATAAGAATTGTCACATAATTTGCCAATTTATTTATTAGACAAAGTCTACAAATCCGGTATCTCACGACGTAGAATTTGAATGAACTCAAATTACGAGCAAACAAAATCTGGAAAGTTCTGAAAATTTATGTCACATAATCGCACATAAATTTGGTAAACATGCCACAGAATCTCACATAATTTGGTCAAGTTACTGCAGAATCGCACATAATTTGGCAAAAAATATGGTTCACATCAAATCACATAATTTAAATTTTGTTACCACATAATTTTGGTTTTGTCACCGAAAAAAATCACTGTCCCTGCACATGACTGATCTTAAATAAATTTAACCAATCAAATCGTTTAAAACGCACAGACGGACAGACGTTAAAATTTTAGTAGTATAGATAGATGTATAATACTGTATACTATACTCATTTGGCAGACTATACTATATATGTTATTGTAATGCCTTAGAAAATTGTACCATTTAATAGTAGTTTCACAAATAAAACTTTCATTTCGTTGTCTGGGAAAATTGCACTAAGCTTGCATAATTTCGTTATCTTGGGAAAATCATACAAATTGAATAGAAAGTTTTACAAATAAAAATTGCACAATCTCATTATCTTGGGAAAATAGCACCAATTGAATAGGAATAAAGCTTGCATAATCTCGTTTTCATGGGAAAATAACGCCAATTGAATAGTAAGTTTTACAAATAAAGCTTGCATTTTCGTTAGTTTGGGAAAATTGCACCAATTAAATAATAAATAAAGCTTGCCAAATTGAATAGTAACTTTTACAAATAAAGTATAGTTTTTGTTGTATTGGGTTTATGAATAATGTCATCAATTACTGTTTGCAAGATAAAACAATACATACAACTGTATGTTAAAAATTTATTACTGTTGTCACGGCTCTTTCCAGTATACCGTGTACTTGTGGGGTTTTCATTGCCAAGCGAGTGAAGTTTATTAGGAAAAACCCCACAAGTACACGGTATACTGGAAAGAGCTGTGACACTGTATACTTAAAAAGACAGGCATAATAATAAAAAAAAACATTCACCAGATTTTTTATAATAAAATAAACCTGCATCCTTAGGTTATTTTCAATCGGCTTAATTGTATGAAGTTTTTTAGTTACACCATTACATAAAGAATTTTAAAATTATGAGTTATCCAGTTGGTTAGGGCAGTGTCATTAATCACCTGATTATTTTTTATCAGAGGCCTACCCCCCCTCTTTCTTAATATATAAATAGTCAGGTTCTTATATATAATTTCAACTTTTTTTACCCCCCTCCCCCCTAAAAAATCACCTGATTTTTGTTACTCCCCTTATGTGAATCGCTTGGATTTTCAAGTGCATTTAAACATTAATTGTATTCGATCCATTAAAGATCGGTTTTTTCCTTTGACGAATAATCATTTTTTAATATTTTGATCAAAGATTTCACAAGCAAGAAAGTCATATTATTTCATATTAAGTTAAAATTAAAACACTCGAAAGCTTTACTTGTTTATTTTATTTTTTTTTTTTATATGAATTAATATATTTAATATGATATAGTACGCAATATATTTGTAGTATAATAAAATTTAAGAATATGATAATATGTAACATAATTTAATAGGAATAGAAAATAAAAAAAAAATATTTATGTTATTGCAAAGTAATTGTCCGGAGCATAGCGTAGGACACTATTTTTACGTCTGTGTTTGATTCTCATGGTCACGTCCTTACACGTGAATTCCGTCTGTTCGTTTCCGGCCTTATGATTGGCTGTAAATCACGACATGTTTGATCGACAATATCACATGAGCCTGTCCGCAATGCTAATTGGTTAATTTCCTAATGATCGGACACACAATGCTACGCATTGCCTAGTAATAACAAAACCCGACCTGTCGTTTAATGACGGCATATCGATAATAAATTGTCCGGAGCTATCACATGAGTGATCATCATATATTTAACCAATCAGCATCACAGAAACGAACAGACGGAAATTGCAAAGTTACGTTTTGATATTTTGATCTACAATACATCAAAAACAAAATTTTGGTATCACTTTGCATAAACAAAGTCCTTCGCTACGCTCCGGACACACAATGCTAGCATTGCCTAGTATACCGTTTAAAGACAAGACGCAAATAATACTAGGAACTGGAAACCAGTGTAAGTCCGGAGCACAAAAAAAACGGGGTTGAAAAATTAAAAATTCATTATGATCATTATGACCAATCAGAATCACGGAACTGGACGGACAGAATTCTCATGTGATAATCATGTGATCGTTTGTATCACATACTGTCGTAAAAACACTGGACAATAATACATAAATCATATTTAAAGAAGTAACAAATGGTTTGGGACTGATAAAAAAAATTTTTTTTGAAACTCCTTTTGTTCTCTTTCTAGTACACTCGCATTAATTTTGACTTAACATTTGCTTTACCATAAAATGCCTCGTAAGGGTCATAATCAAAATACTCTAAACCAATTTCAAATGATGCTTCGATCCGAAAAGAAAGACTATTAAAATCAAAAAAACATTAAAAAAATTAATAAAAGAACGTAAAGATTTCTTAAACCGCAAATTGCATCGAAGCGAAATAACCAAAAAAGAACACGCAACAAAACATCAAATATAAAGGAGTTGGAAGTTCAATCCAACAATTTTGATGAATTAGAAACCCGAATGGAAAACTTAATCGAAAAAGCTTTTCACTTGGAAAGCGAAAATGTTAAAATTAAAGAAGATAACCTGAGGTTGAAACGTGATCTAGAAGACAATCAAAGGTTATTAAACAACTATTATAGTATCATTGAAAAAACATATTCTGTCCTTGAAATATGTTTGCATTTGATGAAGCAGGTAAAAAAAAATAAATAAATAAATTTGCATAATTTGAAACATTGTAACTTTCCTAATACCAAATTCATTGCCAGACGCATTAAAAGTGGCAGAATTATGTCTCGAAATGCGAAACATTTGTGGAAATGAAGTTATCGCAAGCGGTCAGGTAAAATTGATTTACTTTAAAGTATTCAAGTAAATTTGTAACGAAATTCTCAAAACTAAAGTATCAAATTCGTTTGAAAACACTTTAGATAATACTGTGCCTAGCCTCTTCGTTTGTTAGAATTACTGCTGCTGTGTTTGTTGTTACTGCTGGTGCTGTGCTTGTTGCTGCTGCTCTTTTAATGAATTTCAAAAAAAATATCAATATTTCAATTTAAAAATCAATTAAATATTTTGATTATCGGTTTTGAGAGGTTCAACAGTAAAATATATAATACATTTTCTTTTATTTTGTAAAATATATAATACATTTTCTTTTATTTTATTTAAATATATATTTGTTATTAAAAAAATTGCAATTTAGTTGTTAGGGTTATGCGAATGCGCATAATTTTCGCATCTCGGATGCTTCGCATAATCAGCATCCTGGTCACGTGTATGGATTGTGATTGGTAGATGAGTGATTTGACGAAGATAACGAATGAACTTTGATTCCGAAAGATCACGTGAATTACTGAAATCGCATTAGGGTCCAGGATAGTTCCAGGATTATGCGATGAGGTAAATTATGCAGGCGAACTGAGGTTGATTATTAAAATTATGCATTGTACGCTATATGCATTTAGTTCTATTCTACGAAATTTTTCGATTTTACCCCAACCATGCTCGTAATTTGATTCACTCATTTTCTACATCGGAACTGCTACCCAAATTAACATACTTCCAACAACCAATCATATTTCAGCCACGTGATCTGAGTGCTTTTTTTTTGTCGAATTATGCGAAGCGAAAATTTGGTAAATTATGGCATATTATGCTTTCGCATAATCCTGGACACCCTAAATCGCATAATCGAGAAAAATTTATATATAAAACATCCATCGCATAATTTACCTTATCGCATCCCGGACACCCTAATCGGCTAATCGGGGTTGTCTTTGGCCAATTACATTTATCGTTTCACCTGGTGATTAATTTTGCGAACAGCCAATCAGAGAATTTTCTTTCTATATCACCAAATCTATATTTGCGAAAACAACAGTAACGGGATAAGTTTGTGCACATTAATTACGTTAGTTGAAAACTTAGAGATTCACGCGTAATAATAATATGAAGAAGTACAATGGTAAACCGCTGGCAGTTTTGAAAGAAGAAATTGAAAGGGAGTACGCTAAAACGCGCGAAAAGTATTATGATACAAAACAGTTAGAAAACAAAGTACTTTGAATTTTCGCGTATTTTTAAATTAACCCAAAAACTTCTTAATAACATTTGCCTTATCATCTGTATATCCAATTTAATATTCTTAATAGGCACTTGTGCGTGAAAGTAGTGCGAAAGCGCAAACAATGTTACTTCAATGCGATAAGAATGTCAAAGAAATTTATTCTAGATTTAGAGGAGATCCATATCCTGCATTTGACAATTTACCAGCAACGAAAGCTAAAAGTAGCACCAATAATGCAAGCCAGTTAAAAGCTCCAATGAAAGGAAAGTCACCGCCCAAAATTGATTTAAATGTTCAGGTAAGATAGTTACAAATGAATTTGTCAAAATGCATGAATTGTTTCTAATGAGCTTGAATAAATATTTATAGGATTATCTATCAACTACTCATCGTAAAAAACGCTCAGATAAGCGCCTGTCTATAAGCATTCCAATTCAAAATGAAATTCCGAAATATGCATTGTGGACTCCAATTACGAGAAGTTCAAAGGTATTATTATAATTTTAAATTAACTATAATCTCATTTTATCAACGATAAAAATTATGACCAACAATTCTATGTATAGACGGATGATGATCCTGTGTTGAGACATCTTTATTATTTTGGAGAAGACAGTGAAGACGATGATGATGTTGATTATTTTGATGTTTATGAAGACAGCATAGTGGGAAAAAATGCGTATGATCCAGAAGGTTGGATTATAAAAAAGAATTAATTAAAAATATTAATTAAAAATATCATGTTTAATGTAGATTATTCTTACGCTTTATGTTAATAATTAATAATAGGAGAACAAATTGCTATAAAAACCATACATTACATTTTCAAGCAAAATAATATTCCAATAGAACTTGTAGAAAAATATATAGCTAAATTAGAAGATCCAAAACCGAGCAAAGCACCTGCAACACCTTCGACCTCAAGGATCACACGGTCACCAGCAACGGCAAACACTTCTAGCGATAACAATGATGAGAACATTGATGTGTCATTTATTGAGGTTACTCTTAAAGTACTTGCCAAATACCTGAAAGGAAAAGATATCAAGAAGATGGTAAGTAGGTAAGGTATTATAGACAAACAAGTTATTAATTATATAATTACAATGGATTTTAATAACTATTCTCGTAGGTATTTGGAGTATGCACGTAGTGAAACAAGAGCCATGAATTTGAATAGGTATTATTTACATTATGTTTAAATTTCTTAAGGACTTTATGAATAAGCATATTGTTTATTTATAGAAGAAATTTGAAATATCTCTTCTGTTAAGTCATCAAACCAGGTCAAGTGGTAACATAGTTTCAGATGTGTTGACGCATTCTTATTCAAGTCTTTGGTGCCGTAGATGTTATGTGTACGATTGTAAACTTCATGGTTTGTATCAGATCAATTTTATTAATATTTCAATATTGATATAAAAATATAATTATAGGAAATTCCTTTTTATAATTCAGTTTGTGTTACGACGTGATTTTACAAGATTAGTTTATGTACATTTATATGTTAGGCACCGACTTTAGGCCATCTGGAAACAAAAAACGTCCACGTCCTCCAATTAGTAAAAATAAACCTTGCGGGGCACATTGCTATCTTCATTCGAAAGAGGACAGTCAAAATTCATACATTAAAGATAATTGGGATGATGCTGAAATTGCACTGTTTGAAAAGGCGGGATATCTTATGGGAGTTAAGAATTACTGTGGTGTAGCAACGATAGTTGTGACTAAGACTTGTGAACAGGTTTTTAAAAAAAATTTGACTATTTATGACTTATTTTATGGAAAATATTTTGTTAATTAGATGAATTTACTTTTAATAGATTTTTCGTAGATCTCAATTACTAGGAGAAATCGACAAAGATGATGACCATATAGAAATTGGCTCGTCATCCGATGATGCACGAAAAAAGGGCAAAAAAATGGCGAAAATGGGTAAAAGAAATTAGATGAGCTTAAATTCCTAAGAAAAAAATAGTATTATGTATAAATAAATAATATTGTTTTTTAATGATTTCAGAAATTGATGCAGAAAACCATTCAGAATATCATCCATGTGATCACCCTGGAAGACCTTGCGATTCTGCATGCCCTTGTAGACAGGGAAACGTACCTTGTGAAAAGTATTGTCATTGTGAATTAGATTGTAAGCATATTATTATTTTTATTATTGTTGAAGCTGTTTATCTATCGAATGTTTTTCAAAACCAATTTTATTTGTAAAGGTCCACGACGATTTCCAGGATGTAACTGTACAGGTGCTGGAAAGTCATGCAGTAACCGAACATGTGTTTGTTTTGCTAATTATCGTGAATGTGATCCGGATTTATGCGGATGCACAGCCTCAGGTAAATTTTTTTTGGTCAAACTTTTTAATAATATTTGCTTATAAAATAAACGAATTTTATTATATTTAGAACCTCTGACTGCACAATTTATGGGCAGGCAGTCGTGTAAGAATGTAGCTATACAAAGGTCTTTGACAAAGGTAATTATAACTTAATTTATTCTTTAAGAAATTTAATTCAAGCGTTAATTATGTTATTGTCAAACTACATCTAGCGCACAATTGTCGGAAAGTCAACCGTAGCTGGTTGGGGTCTTTTTGTAAGAGAACAAGTCAAGAAAAATGATTATTTAGGAGAATATATTGGTGAAGTAAGTGAATTTAGTATTAATCCATATTCAATATTGAATATTGTATATTGTGAGTTAACCTTCTATTTTTTTTTTAACTTTTTAAAATTATCATCAAACGTAACTGTTATAGGTGATTTCACAAGCCGAGGCGGATAGACGTGGAAAAATATATGATAAAAGAGGCACCAGCTTTTTATTTAATTTGAATAAAGGTTAGAGATATTAAATATGAAGATTTGTTTATAAAAAGTAGTGACATTAATAATATTAATAACTTTTATATTATAGATTTTGTTGTAGACGCAACACGAAAAGGCAATAAATTTAGGTTCATTAATCATTCTAACGATCCAAATGCATTTTGTCGTGGTAAGTTTTCAAAGTTGCAATTAATTATATGACATGTTTGATTTATTGATCATTATTTTAATTTTTTTTTTTGGTATTAATTAAATGGATATTCAGTTACGTTAGTAAATGGAGAACATCGTATAGGAATTTATGCGATGAGCGATCTCGAACCTGGCCAAGAATTATTTTTTGATTATAGGTATATTATTATTTTATTGATAACATCCAAGTGAATAATAGATAAAACATATAAATGCATTTATTTAAATAGGTATGATGGCGAGGCATTGAAATTTGTTCCCCTTGAACGTGAACGTCCACCAAGCCCGTCGAAATAAAGTCCAGTAAACAAAGTAGATTTGATTTATAACAAACTATGGTATATAAATGAAATTATTATCGGTTAAAGTTGAATAAATTTTTTTTTTATTGTATGATAAAGAGTAAATTCATAAAAGTAAATTTATTACTAAATAAATTGATAAATGTGGTACCTTAAATACGTTATTATATGTGGTTACACCATATCTTTGTTATATGTAGTGCACATCAACTACAATTCAAAAAATGATGTATGATTGGGCAGTTATTACATTAAAGACTGTCGTGATTTTTGAGTATGGCTTTGGTAGTTTCTTCAAGTTTCTAACGGCTGCTAGTGTAAAGTTTACGCTTTACGACCCAATGTTTTGCTTTTGTATAATCTAAAAATATATATTTAATAGGTTAATACTTTTTTTTTTATTTTATTTTAGCTTTAGACGTAAATTAGTCCCGTATTTCTCCTTTCCTTCTTTTTCTTTATTTATTTTTTCCGAGGAATACAATATAAAAGCAGCTCATTGTAAAATTTCTTAACTTTAGACTTTTGTACAATATATATAATACATATATATACATAAAATATAAAAAATGAGTGGATATTCACGAGTAAGCAGATTCTTTTAGTATACTATATTAGAGTAGCATCAACCTATTTTTTTGTGTTAAGAGGCTGATCTAAGCGTGAAGGGATCTTCAAAGGCACGGCTAAAATATTTTCGTTAATAATCAGGTACCCGAAAATGACGACGTTCAAGTCGTTGAACTTCAAGTTCCGTCTTCAACTGCCGAATCTTCTACATCACCCACTCCAAGTCCTGCTTATTCTACACAAATTGATAATAACAATGACATAATAGAATCAGAACCCATTCTCGAACATTCGAAGGATACTACTTCTACAGATAATGATGAACCTGACGAACTTGACGAACCTATGAATAATGGTAATACTCGATTTTCCATATTTAGCTCGATAAAGAAACAAACAGCACCTGTATCTTTGCCTATTGTCACTGACGGAGTGTTCTCCAACTTGTCGGCTAAGCCCGATACGGAAGCTACTAAGGATGATGAAAATCCACCAGTAAGATAGAAAATTTTTTTTTTCTCTCACATATTGTCTTTAATGAATGTAATTAACGAATATTGGCTATATCTAGTCATACGAATCTGCTGCGGCTGACGCTACACCTCCATACTGGGAAACGACTATAATTGCTCCTGGATTATGTGGGGATGAAATTCTTGTCGAAGGTTTACCTGTGGGGAACTTTTTCAGTTTCATCTGGAATATGCTCGGTAGGTTGTCAAAATAATTAGTTGATTTTAATACAATTATAATTATTGAATTTACTTAATGGTTATTTTTTTTTGAAAAAAAATTAGTATCAATGAGTTTCCAATTTGTTGGATTCTTATTAACATATCTTTTACATACTAATCATGCTGCCAAGGTATAAAATGGAGGGGGGGTTTTTTTTTTTTTTTTGACAATTTGTTAATTTTGATAACCTTAAAAACATTTTTTTTCTATTTAGAATGGCTCCCGAGCTGGTTTGGGTATCACATTAGTACAATATGGTTTCTATCTTCGTGGTAGGTCATTTCAAGAGGATGGTGTGTATTATAATTATGATGATGCTGATTTAAGTGATAAAGAATTAGCGCGCAGAGCATGGCTAAGGTTAGTTGGATAACGAAAAAAAAAATTTTTTTTTTTTCTGAATTGCTTTATTTTTGATTATTTAATTTTCATATAATATTATAATACGTTTTATAGCTACATCCTTATGTTCTTGGGTTGGTTTATTGTTATTCGAAGCGTTTCGGATTATATCAGAGTTAAAAGGATGGAAACAATCATGCGTACTACGCCAGATGAAAGTGTATGATCATAATTTTTAAAAATTTTTCTTTTTTTTTAAATTCATTATTAAACATTTGCAATTCAGGTATAAAATAAAAAAAAAGGGATTCTTTTGTAGTTTTTCACTTCATATTAGATTCTGTTACTTCATATTGATTTTTAAATAGTTTTAACTTGGTCTACCCTTAACTTTTTTTTTTTTTTGTTTATAATTTGTCATTTCTATAATATGTTTTGGAACCTTGATTTCAGTTATGTTCGGTTCCCTACATTATTTTTTTTATTTTATTTTATTTTATTTTTTTTTTTGTACACAATAATACCAACGTTATCACGTAATAAAAAGTTCAAAAGATACCAGAGATTAATCGTTTGTCAATGGCAGCTAAGCCACTAGATCATATGAAAGATAATGATAAACAATTTGACAAAAATTAGTCTATACGTAAAAATTTGGGAAATTCTATTTTTCACCCGTGTTAATATCACCTGATATATAATTATATGAATTTATATATCGGGTGACTTTAACCCGGGTGAAAATAAAATTTTTTTTATTTTATTGATAATAAAAATTGTCATTTACCGCTAATTAATTCAATTTGACCATAAAATAACGAAACAAACCAGATAACAATCGAGGCTCCATTTTATATAAAAGGTTTGAATTTTTAAAGGGTAATGATAGTTTAAAGAATTGAGACTATCCATCTGAATTCGTAGCATTCGTAGCATCGATTGAAAAGAATCAATACGATTAACCGGTAATATCATGATGATAATCCTGTCGGACACTTTAGTTTGATTGAATATAAAAATTGTCATTATTGATCACGAGATGTCTCAATTCGTCAATTACTCATAATTTACATGGTATAAAGTATCAGACTTTTTGATGTAACACCCATAAATAGTGCATCAATTTATGAATCTTATTTGTTTAATAATTAAAAAGAAAACGAATTTATTAGTAAAAAGTGTTATACATGACGGTATAGTGACAATAAAGGTTCTATTAAGTGTGTAAAAAGAAAAAAATCGTTCGTCAAATTACAAAATTTTCACGTTTTATTTGAATAAATACCTTCTCGTACATAAACACAATTATATCTTTTTTTTTTTTCTTTTTCTTTTATTATAATTAATAAATTGGTAATTTGAACTTATTATATAATTAAAATCGATTTTTTGATTATCGATCAATAGTTTCACATCCTCGAGAATTATTTGTAATTGAAATTTTGTATAATCGAGGATGAAACTTCTTGTAAGATTCAATTTCATACCAACCGTCGAATTTCTTTATATCTTTTCGATCTACTAAGTTCTGCAAGTCTTTCACAACTTGGTAATTTTGTCGATTCTGCAGCCTTTAGTTTCTCTTCATCAGGAAATACCCACCCCCTGGCCTCATTTATCATACGTTTTTTTATAGCTAGTTCCGTATTACAATCCATATCTAATTTTTTTATATATGCAATTTCTATATAATCTTCAAATGTACGTAATTTTCGTGGATTTTGTTCAAAAGTTGAAAATTGAACAGGTTCAACAAAATAAGGAACTTGTAGTGAATGTGTAAATCTATTTTGTGTATGATAACCATTTTCTTGAAGAGAATATGATGGCATTGGTTCTGGTGAAGGTGAAAACCAACTTGAGGAGAAAGAGAATAAGAAAAGGAGGATAAGAGGTAATAGTTGAAAAAATGAAAGTAATGGAGAAGTATGTTGTTCTCGAGCTCCTTCTCCATTTGGTGATGCTCTACGTGGTTGAAATCTCCGTGCTCTGAACCCTGGACCAACAAAGGTTGCTGAATGAAAACCTATAAAAGAAATCAAAGAAATATAAAAGAAAAAATATATATTAATCAAAAAAAAAAAACAACATAAAAATTTTATAAAATAATTATATATAAAAAATTTCATACCATCACCACCGAAAAACATATTAAATATTTCTTCCGGAGAAATATCATCAGCGTAAACAGCACCGTTTCCAAATCCATTATTAAAGCTTCTAAAACCAGATGGCATTCCAGTACTTCTTGAATCGGGGTCAGCACCATGTTCATCAAATATGGCACGCTTTTGCGGATCACTGAGTATTTGAAAAGCCTTGCTAACCACTAATTGATTATTGATTATAGTAAAAAAAAAATTAATTCACATTATTTATTAAAGAAATTAACGCGTGATAAGAATAATAAATTTTCAGAGTTAAAAAAAAAAAAAACAGATTTACTAACTTTTAAATGCCTCATCAGCACCAGGAGCAGCATTTTTATCAGGATGCATTTGTAAAGCCAACTAATGTTGCAGAATTTATGAAAGAGTTTAGCAATTATTGCATAATTAATGAATTTAGTTTTTTTGAGTGGATTGAAAAAATATCCTAAAAAATAATTCAAGCGTAATTCTTAAAAAAATAAAAAGAAAATCTATAATAATAGTAAATAACTATACATATATATTTATCTAACCTTTCGATAAGCCTTTTTAACCTCCGAATCGTTAGCATCTTTATTTATTCCCAATATTGCATAGTAATCGTGCGTTTTACAGGACCTTATTCGTTTGACAGCTTCAGCTTGTTCGGTAGTGTACTCACCTACTTGTCTTCCTTGTCTGTGTTCTCTAGTAGAAGTACTTGGCGATGATGTCGGACGATCGTTAGTTTCTCGAGTGCTTGAGGTTTTTTTAGACTCCGTTTGTTTAAGGAAAGTTTGTGCTTCAGTTGTCGGGAATAAATTTATTGATTTTTGTGCAAATTTAATCGCGCCAGAAACATTCCCTGATGCTAAATGATCTCGTGCTATTTTTAGACACCGTTGTGCCTCGTCTTTATTACCCTCCATTTTGCTTTACGATTCAACGGGTAGCCGTTTTTTTTTCAATAAAGTTTCAACTATTTTCACGTGAAGGAATAAGTCTAAGTAAGATAAGTAAAAGACAAAAAATTACAGATGAACTTCTTAACGTATATAGGCATTATGCGCTGCCTGTTAATCCGAGCCACGACAAGCACGTACACAAAGCAAACAATCCATATTAAGATTTTGTTATTAATAATAAGAATTCCATTTTGACCAAAATAGTCACATGATTAAAGGTTATTAATAAAAAAAATTTCCTTTATATATCTATATATATATATAATAATGATTATCGTTATCATAAACTTGTAAAAAAAAAATGACAAATCACTTTTCTTATCGTTCTGCACTCTCAACATCAATTCGTGGTCTTCTAGCTCGTACTGTTAAAAAATCCAAACCTAAATCAGAGATTCCTGGTTCACAAAATGCCAACATCACCGATACACGTTATCAAATAATTAAAAGAATTCTTTACGAAACACCTAAACCTGAACTTCCTAAAATGACAGAACAAGATCTTGAAAAACATGAAACTATTGATCGAGCATGGAAATTATTTTTACGTAATCAACAAGAAGAAAGAGAAAATGAATTAGCAGCAAAATATCGAATGTTAAATGAAGCAAATCTTGAACTTGAAAAATTAGGATCTAGATTATTTAATAGCGCACAAATTGGAAATAAAATTATGATGTTTCCTAGACAAATGAAAATTCCTACTGAAACTCCTCCATTAAATGGATGGAATTATGATTATAAACCTCCATCTTCAGATCCTACTAAACCTCTGTCTTCAGATCCTACTAAACCTCTTCCTTCAGATCCTATTAAAGATTCTGAACCTCTACCTTCAGATTCTAATAAAGTCTCTTCATAAAGAGTATTTTTGTCCTAAAATAAACTTTTTTTTTTGATTTGAACTGAGTGAATGCTTTTAAACCCTACTCAACTGATCCCGATTTAGGTTCAGCATCCGGAAATTGAATCTAAATTAGGATGATAGTTACCTTACCAAAATGATTAATAAAAAATGCACATTTCATTTTATCACTTTAAAACCTTATAGGTGATTATGTATATACAGTTTATGATAAAAATATTCAGTAATTTAAAAAAATCTATTCACAATTCTAATTCTAAATATTATTAATAAAAAATTTTATAGAAACATAAATAATTTTACTTATGTAATATTTTTCAAAGAAAAAATCAATTTACTACATGCTAAAAGAAACAAAGTCAAATCTTATGTGGCCTTACGCGAAAATTTTTTCTAAACATTTTCCAAAACCTGTAACAGACACTAACGCTTGTCAAAGAGTTAGTTACGAAAACTTAGACACTCTTTTCAAACCAATAAAAAAAAACTAATAATCAAATTATACACTTTAGGAAGTCAGAACACAGTTAAACAAAAAAATCCAGTAATATATCAAGGTTATTTTGTTCGACAATAAGAAGAATAACTGGTTCCGTCTCTGGAACCAGGGGATCTCAAACGAGCGATAACAACTTTATGTTCCTGAAAATCGTTTCCAAACGTAATCCTAACCTTTTTTCTAAGATTTTTCTTTATAATGGCTTTGCAGTAAATATATTTTTATTTTTAATTCATTACATAACAGATAATTTATCGTGAAAACGTTAAATGTTTCATAATTAATACAGTATATACAGTATATATAATAGTAATTTATACTACTCTATATACAGATGTGCTAAGTAAAAGAATTAAGGAAATATCCTGAGTACATAAGGAGGACTTTTACGTAAATTACATGCATCACCAGTAGTGAAATATATTCCTAAAATTTGAAAATAAGAACATAATGGAAACAGTTGCTCCAGAATTTTATTATTATTTATCGATATATACGGTTGATATCGCCTACACATTTGGGTTCTTTCACAACAAAACAATGCTTAAAGTATATAATATATATATATGCATGGTTTGCTGTGAAAGAACCCATTTAGTGTTAGAGAATCTGCAGTATTAATTAGGATAGTATCAATTGTGGTTAGTCTAATTATATGAATAAAGTATACCGATATTGCTGTTTAAAATTAGTGTATATATATATATATATATTTATGATACGTCAATTCATGACATATTTTAAAAATTTATACCGATCTGACTGACATACGTCAAATTCAACTACACTGATTTTAATAGATTTCATAGATATCTGATAAATTTTTGGGAACTGCTGCTATTCGCATAGATCATGACCAGAATTAGTTAAAGTTCGGGTAAGCAGATTTTCATAATGTTAGTCACCATTGTGCGTAATTCTCAAATTTTAATATATATTTTAATCATCTTTTTCGACACTTTTGCGAAACCCTATAGGTACACATGAAAATCAATATTGGTTCTTCATACGTTTAAGGTAAATATTGAAGAATTGAAATTTATCCTATCGAAAATTTATGTTGTAATTTGTCAAACTCATCAAGATATGGAACATGACGGCCAGGAAGAATCATAGGCAAAGGTATCTTTAAAATTAAAAAAAAGACAATTATATAACTATTAATATGTATTTAATATAGATCCGGAAAAGATGTAATAGTTATATCCTGGCATAAGCGGAATTTCCATTTCCGCTTATACGCAGTGCCCAGGGTACAACTGATTTATACCCTGCGATAATTTCGAGCGAAATTAAGATATTTCGCCCGATCCGAATCCGAAATATAGGCGATATTAGTTTCGTCTAATTCGAAATTGTCCGAAACTGTCCGAAACTATATTAACATATGAATCAAATCTGACCAATAGAATTTAGATATTCCACGCGTACGTACGACGTACGTACGTATATCTGTTATCCACGATAATCTGTGCCCTGTCAGTATTACAAGTATATATCGGTTAGATCAAAGAGTTATGAATGCAGAATTTATAGTATAAAAAGGAAGAATTTGTTCGTAAATCGATTCTTTTTCTCAATGAATGAATAAAATATATACTTCGTGTTGAGCATAAGTGGTGCCGAAGTGAAAGTAGTGTTGAACGAAGACTGTATCGAAGTGAGGGTGTGAGGAAATTAGTATCAAAGTGAGAAGCGTATCGAAGTAAAGTGAGAATGTTAGTATCGAAGTGAAGAAATGATGTAGCAAAATATAAAATAAAAGTAAATCCTATCTTGAAAAAATAAGGGTATTACGGAAGTATTGTATAAACCCGTATCTAAGTAATGTATGTATAGATATAAGCAAAAAAAATTTACGAAAGTATGTATGGTTAGCAATACTTATAAAATTTATCTTTATAAGTAATCCCCTTTTAATAGATAGGGTTAGGGTGAGCACTAATATTGTCCTTCTTCATGTTAAGGTTGGTATAGTTATAGATAAATCTTTTAAAGAATTTCTTTTATGAACTATACATATCATCTTAATTTCTACTATACATACTTTATCAATTATACACTACATATTTTCTATATACTCAAAAAATAAGTAGTTTAACCCTGAACTAAATTTCAGGCAAATACTGACTATTTATTAATTCTAGTAATTTGTGCATTAAGTTTAAAGAATCAGAAATAAAGCCTGTGTATTCGAGTATGTAATTTGAACGGATCCCCATTTGGCGGACTAAATAATACTAGAAATTGGAAGATTTTGTTTTATATTTCCGTAACCTAGTTGAACGAAATCGGTATATAGGAAATTTATTATGGTAATTAGATGAACTACCTAATGTCATTACACTCAAGATATTAAACTGTTCTAAAAAGATCATTTTTAGCTAATAATAGAAGTCTTTAAGAACGAATTCATCATACTTGGTATATTAAATTAAACTTCTTTTAGATATTAGACCATGCAAAGTTAATTAATTGGTTCTCGTAACCCGTCCGGGTCAAATTTTGAAAATTTTTATAAAAATTTTTTATATGTTTTAATAACCGGGTGAGTTTTAAAAAAAAAAATTTTACAAATTATTATATATAAAATTTAAAAAAAAAAGCCAGCCAGCCGGGTCTATTTAAAAAATTTAATGTTACAAGAACCAATAAATTAAATTTGTATAGCCTTAAAGTGATTTATTTGATTAATCTGGAAACAATCGCATTAACTTTAGTTTATATATTAGTGAAATAGATTTCAGCTAAATTTGCTTCTGGAACCCACATAGTTAGATCAGGACCCCAGACATCTAGTATAGAGGTCATATTTGGCAAAAACCGACCAATTTAAACAAACTTTTTTTTTAAAATAAAGTCTCAGTGAGGCGCATCTAACAAAAAAATGTTCATTCAATTCTGATCACTAGATCAAAAGTTATTTAAACAAATATATTTGTCGTTTTCAGCAAATTGGGTCAAAATTGGCCAAAATCCAGTTATGACCTATACATGCTGGCAAAACCCGGACAAATTCCAAATAATAAAAAAACAATTGCTATTTATAAAAGATTAAATCAAATAAATAATCTTAATATTTTGTAAATATATTATTTATAACTATAAGAATATATATGATTTGTTTAAATAAAGATTATTAATAAAGTTTTTGAGATATTAGTAATACTAGAATTTGGGATTTGGGATTTGGGATGACGGACAAATCCCAAACTATAGTAAGTCGGGATTTTGCCAACATGTATAGTTATGACCTATATGAAAGATGTCCAGGGTCTTGTTAGATCTGCCTTAAATATAATATCAGACTTATATTAGTTTTATCGAAATATCGAATTTATATCGAATTTATATCGGACCTTCGTCTTAATTTTGGAATTTAGGATTATTATTTTGGACTACTTATTAAAATCAGAAAGATTTAATATAATTTCACCCAAACCATTACCTTGCGATCTTGATATAATGACCAGGATATAAATTGCTTTATACTGTATCCGGCAAATAGATTAGAACAGGGCACTAACAAATAACCAGCACTAGAAAAGTTAATTTTCTTAATTTTGCTTGGCATAGCCTCTTCGGGGTTCACTTCGGGGGTTCACAAATATCAATATTATCACCAATCTCGAAGAGGTCTAGTTGAAAAGGAGAAAGGGGGTCATCTCGTCGATGATTTGGCTAGTGATATGGTAAAAGCCGTTTTGAGTGGTGATGTCTCAAAGTTAGTTCGTTTTTGTTTTTCACTAAGTTCAGAATTATTAACCTTTTCTTTCAATTATCCAAACCCACTATTTTAGTAATCTGATTGTTGGATACAAAAATTGTTTCAACCTCTGGAACTAGATATTACTTTCATCTTTTTAAGAAATGATGCAACAAAAAAAAAAATACTACACACAACTAAAAATAATTTACCGATTCAAAAACAAGCAAACGCATTTACATTCGTAATAACAAATTGCAAAACTAAGGACTGTTCATGTTGCAAAAGTAATATTTGTTATACAAGACGTTGTAGATATGTATTACAAGACAAGAATCACTAATGTGAGCTATTAAAATAATTGTTTTTTAAAACATATGCACCAATTCTGGAATTGATAATAACTTTTAATCTACTGATCCGTTCTGGATGCTTTAACTACCAAAATATTCGTCTTGATAAGATGATTCTAACAAACCCAAAATTGTTTGAACACAATCATGTGATCCCAAGATTGTTCAACTTTTTGTGTAATTTTAATAGTGATTTTTAGAATCACTAAGTAAATTTTTTTAACCTTGAATAACTTTTGGTTCACCAATACATTTTGGATGATTTAACAATCAAAATGTTCATCACAGTTAGACGATTCTAAGAAGACCAAAATTATTAAATTCAATCACAGGATCTTCAAAATCAACAAAACGGACCAAAAAGTTATTATCAATTCCAGAAATTGGCGCATATGATAATTATATATTGTCATTCTCTTATTTAATTTAATTTTGCATGTAGCAACAATCGGTATTATAAATGACAAACCATCAAAATTCTAATTCCAAACTGGCATGTGTCAATTATGAACTAACATAAACTTCAAAGCAACGTATAAAATTTAAACTATAATTTTCTCTTCATAATGTCAAGTATAAAAATTTCATTAAAAGAATTTAAACAAAAATTTAAAAATAATTCCAATTTGAACCAATTTTTTATTTACAGCCGCATTAATAATAATGTAGATTTTAGTGAAAATAAAGTTTCTGAAACCATTAAGAAATATTACTACAAACTTTTTAAGAAAGTGAGTTGTCAAAAAAGATAAATTTAATAACATTTTAGTATAGTCATTCATGATTTTATATAGAATGAAATAGATGAAAAATATCAGAATCTATTTAAAGTATTAAGCAAATACTATGATGAAAAAATTTTTCTTGTTTATACTAAAATGATTAAGTATCATTCCATTCAAGAAAATTTATATGATGAGTATAAACATGTGATAGATGCTAAAATAAAAAAAAATATAGCGATAGATCAAATTTCACAAGTAAATATTTTTTTATTTTTAATTGATATACAATAATTAATAAATATTGATAAATTTAAAGTTTCTTCGAATGATTTAATATTATCAGGGATAATACTTAATAAAGAAATTCAAAGCAAACAAAAATAATATACACAGCTTTGAACAATGAAAATTTGTGGAATTCGTTTCGCTCTCCAATGTTCATAACAATTAACTTGTCTCAAAAATACAAAGAGCTTCTTTTGGAACATTTAAATAAAAAATTGGTCAGAATTCCATTTTCTGATTGTGAAAATAAAACTGTAAAATTCGAATTATTTCATTTTTTTGCTATAAAACTGTGAGTATACAATGTTTTCATATTAGTGATTTTTTGATTAAAAATTCTAAAATCTTAAACAGTAAATCTACCGGTCCATTTTTTTATAAAACAACCACCAAAATATTTATCTCGATATGACAATTCTAACAAGCCTAAAATCATTAAAATTCAATCACATTATCCCGAAGAAAAGCCAATCCTTTAACACTTGAAATGATACAAATAGATAATGATTTTAGGATTCAGTAATTGGATCAATTTTAGGCTCATTAGAATCATCTCATCGAGATGACCATTTTGGGAGTTGTTTTGTCAAAAATGGACTGGTGGCCAAAGGTTATTCATTGTTAAAGATTTTCAGAATTTTTAATAATAAATTTCAAAAATCCATAGATATGTATTATAAGTACATTTATATGTTAAAATATTTACTATAATTAGAAATAATATTTGGAACGATATTCAATATAAAAATCAAGATAAATCAGTGACTGAAGCAACATTTTCCTGTCGATACATCATTCACCTTATCGAGTTTTTGAAAGGATATACTAACCATACTTTTCAAACTGCTTGGTAAGCAAGCTTTTTTTTTACTTTAATTTCACAACACATTTAACATTATGTACTACTATAATTCAGGAATAGCGCTAAAAGTGTTGCAACAAAATATAGAAATAAAAAGATGGTCCTAGATGATGTCCAGATAATTTTTGGTTTTAAAAAGTCAAAAAGTAAAAAGTTTTAATATGAATTTTTTTATCTCGAAATATCGAGTGGCCCTTTTGCAAATACTGAAATATTAATGTAAAAAACTATATCTTTGACGATCGAAAAAGAATTGGAAAATTTTGCAAGGATTCATGAGATTATATTTATTGTAAATGCAAGCATTAATCTAAATTTACTTCAATTTTATTCTTTTTGAAAAAACTAAAACTATTTGGTCTTCATATATATGATAAGAAATATTTCAACATTCATTTTATTTAATTTAAAATTAATACATTGATATTTTCTTTTTAGGCACCATCTTAGTGGTTTATATAATAGAACAGAAGTTTGATCCATTATTTCACTATTATTTTACATGAAAGAACTAGTAAAAATCGCTCTTCCAGTCTACAAACCTAATGAAAATGAATTCATTACATTTATAGAAAAATTAATTACAATTAGCAGCTTATTAAAACAAAGCTTAAATAATTTATTAATTATTGAAAATTTACTTTGTAATGATGAATATAATTTACTTTGTGATTATGATACTAGTAGTAGTGTAGTAGTAAGAATTCGGGTTCATCTCTAATATTTACTGAAGATACAATGAAGTTCTCTTGTTAATGCCTAAAAAATTCAAAACCGGTTGGTTAGTTACTAAATAAAGTTATTTAATTTATTATTGTTTTTGCAAAAACTAAAAACTCATATTTCGCTTGCAAATCCATGAAGGATACCCCAACTAGGATAAGCAAAAGGCAAATAACAAGCATGCTTTTTAGGGTTCCTCAAATTCAAATCAAATCAAATATTGGATCAATTTGAATTTGATCAAATCAAATTAACCTGGATTTGAATTTGATTTGATTCAAATATTTGAATTTGAATTTGATTTGAATTTGAATTTTTAATAGTAATTTTCAAATCAAATCAAATATTTGTCAAATCAAATCAAATTTGGCCATATTTGAATTTGATCAAATCAAATATAGTCAAATTTGAATTTGAATTTGATCAAATATTTGATTCAAATATTTGAAAATCAAAACAAATTGTGGAACCCTAATGCTTTTATTACTACTGGGTACACCCACCAGGATAAAAAACATGCCTCTTATAATATCTTAAGTCAGAGCTTAAAATACCAAAATCTGGATTTTTTGATACATTCATAAAGAAAAAATCTCGTTAGGTTGGATCACTATACTAGGGTAACTTTGTATTGAAAAAAATAAATCATCATGAAATATTAATAAAATATGTAATAAAAAAAATACTTTCTATTATTAAAATTAAATCCAAAAACAAGTAGTGGAAAAAGTACATGTACATATGTACGTCCGAATTTATAGAATTTATAAAATCAAAACAAAAATTTGTGTCGATCAAAATAAACAATTTATATAGTCATGTGATTGGACATGACCAGAAAATTTTTTAATTGGTGGAATATAACATACCCGGAAAATTTTCAATATCGGTTTGAAATATTGTTTTGAGTAACAGCAAAAATTGTTTTATTGGGGATATAAAATTTAATCAAAATTTTGCATTCATCAGCAAATTTTATATATAGATATTGATCGATATATAGCACTTAATCATTTTATATCAATTGTCGCAGCTGATGCTGAAAACGGCTGATGCTGAAATTGGGGATCTTGATTTGAAACTATAAGCCCTGCTAAAATTCACAAATACTCTTTAAATATCAAATCTACTCCCAAACCTCACCCTAACCCTATAAAACAAAAACAAAAAAATCACCACAAAAAAATTTTAAAATTTCATATCAAAGTAGGTCAAAATTTCAGCATCAGCCGTTTTCAGCATCAGCTGCGACATCAATTATAAAATATCGTTATATATCGATTAATTGGATAAAAATCGATATATATCTATAATTGATATATATCATTTTTTATATTAAATCATTATATATCTATAAATCGATTATAATTATAATTATTTGAAATGATATATGACGATTAGCAGATCTTTAAAAATTACATAGTGTTTTGACCGTATTATGAAAATTTCATCCCAGATCACTGGGTAAAAAAAAAAAAAAGTTCAAAATTTCTTAAGCCCATTTGATCTGTAAGCTACCAAGGATCATAAAAATATATTCCACAAATTGT